>WNWK01041491.1:0-16427 GCA_009830355.1 Cherax destructor | reverse complement strand
ATATTAGTGGCAATTGTAATTACTTTTGACAGTTGTGACTGTCTGTACTAGTTGTGGTGGTAATGTTTGTAAGCTGGGGAGTTTGGAGATAGGGGACGACACACACACATACCTTCCAGCAACAAGGAAAGCGAACGTAAAACATTTATGAGAGAGGTGGTACAATTGACGCTGGACTTGCACTAGTGGTGCTACTGGAAATGCTGGTCAGACTGGTGATGGTGGAAGTGGTGGTGTTTGTGGTGTTGACGATGAGAATGGTGGTGGTGTTGCTGGGTGAGAGAGAATGTTGTGTTTTTGGTGGCGCTAATGATGGTGGTACCGTTGGTGGTGAAAGTAATAGTTGTGTTGGTATGCTAGTAGTGCTGGTTGTTGCGTTGGAGGTGGTGGTAGGGTTTGTGCTGGTGGTATTGGCGTTGATGGTGGTGGTGTTGGTCAAGCTGCATGGACAAGCAAGTCATCCTGCAACAGGGAAGACAGACATGAAACAATCAGAAGAGAGGGGATGGGCGAGGTGCAGTGTGGGCACGGAAGGGAATTCCTACTCAAAACTAACCCACAATTTTTAAATAGCAACTATACAGCGTTTTGATTCTTCCTCAAACCCCTATAAAGTACCTAATGAGAATTAGAATGAGGTTAGAAAAAACTTAATTTATAAAAACCGTCTTCCTTACTCGTTACAATAAAAACTACTATTATTTAGATATCGGAAGTCAAAGCTTATATAGAAAGAAAATTTTCATTTACCAACTTCAAAGAGCACAAAGTCAGGTAATTTCCGTACTGTCATTTAGTAAATGCGTAATCATCCCAACCACCACGCAATCATTTTAGTTGTCATTTATTAACCATTAACTCATTTCCGCCTATTTCCATGTGTTCTGCTAAAAATTGCACGAACTATCGAGCTGGATTCTGTGAATTCGAAGCAGGGAGGTGAGAGGATAAAATACACTAGGAATATGTTCCCTGGCGTCTGCTGCGTAAAGAGGTGCTCGGGAGGGAAAGAAGAACGAGTCGAGGAAATGGCTTGGAAGAGCGTAAGAAAAGTGTGAAGAGACCGAGATATAAAGGCGCATGTGAGTAGAGCACGGGTTCTGCGATGTTGCAAGAGAGAGAGAGAGAGAGAGAGAGAGAGAGAGAGAGAGAGAGAGAGAGAGAGAGAGAGAGAGAGAGAGAGAGCAGGGGATGGAGTGGGTTAAGAGAAAGAAAGGGATGTGTTCATTAAATAAGCTGGGATACAACCAGAGTGTGTGGCTTCCCTATGCTATATAATAATTAAATTATGGGACTTAAAGCTCTGGTATATTCAGTAAGATAGAACAGGCTGCATACTCGAAGTAATGATACGAGTCAGCCTGAGCTCGAAAACTTTATTAGGGCCACTAGGATATTGTCAGGCTTTTCTCTGTGGGTTCATTAGCTATGGGAGCTTATAAAAAGAGGAAGCCTGGAAGAGGGAGGGGGAGGTTCTTCAGAAGTGTTCGTTGTTGCAGTTAATCTGTTAATCAGGAAAAATCAGCTGACATGAATCTTAATCAAATGATGACAGCTTTAATGGATCATTAGTAGATTCTTAAAAAATGAATCGATGATTAGTTTCTTTCTTGACTTATAGTCAAAGATTTAGTATATTTGATTGAATTCTTTTTCCTTCTCACCTTTAGTGTCCGGCTGTTGACCGAGGATATGTATTGTATTTCGATTAGACATATATCCATTAACCCTGTTACAAACACACACACACACACACACACACACACACTGCCCGTCTCCTAGCTGTGAGTGCACATCACTCTGGGGACTTCCTCCAAACAGTTTGCCTCGACCCTAACATATATATATATATATATATATATATATATATATATATATATATATATATATATATATATATAATTTGTTACAGAGCATATTTGCTAGTACTTTGTTAACAAGCCACTTCTTTTAAGGGTCCATTTTTTAGTCATTCTTTATTGATATCCCTACTAAAATAGCGATAGTTCACTCAGCTATTCCTTATTCAGTAAGGACTATTATAAGCATTGATTTCTACCCCACATTGCTCCATCACCAACAGTATAGCAAATTTCATGTTTCACGAGTGTAGTCATGGCCTTTACGCATGGTAGGAGAGGACTTCATGCTGAGGAGTTAGGATTGGGAGAGCATATCAGTCCTACGGTTTATAGAGTTAGTTTTAAGAGTAGGGGAACCTCCAGGAGATTATTATTTAAAATTTTGATACATCAGCAGTCTGCCTTTTCCTTAATTAATACGACAGTAACATACTGGGAACAAAAGCTATCCATGTTTCTCTGCCATTTTCCTCGGGAATGAATTGGGGCTTGGGAGGGAAAGGCAAGCTTTCATAACATGTCTCCATGTGTGTGGACTTAGTGCTATCAACCACTCAACACTACACACCCTACACTTCCAAGCATCCTACTCCACACCCACTAAAACTATTCAGGCTACTCCACATACAATACACTTCCAACGTACCCAGTACGCACTGCGCAACTGACTGACTCTACACGCACTACACTATCAGCCTACATGCCTCATACGCCCTACACTGCCAACCAAACAACACTTACTCCCAAAACACAAACCCAGCCAACCTTCCACACGCAAACACATACACTGCGCTACCAACCAACCTCTCTATTTTACTCAATTACCATCGTTGCTGAAGTTTCCTCGCAATCATCTTCGTGACCTAAAACATATTACCAATTAAGTTTTTTTTTTTCATTCTGGTACTCGTATTCAAAGATGTAAATGACCCAGTAAAAGTTACTTTCATTTAATTGCCAGGTTGAGTGAGGAACGCGGGCTCTTCCAAACATTGAATGAGCTTTCACATGCAGGGCATTCAGAGTTGTTGTTGTTGGACATTCACATGTAGGATGACCCGGTCTGTTGCTGCAGTTTCTTATGCAGGCTGTCTCGAGCAACTGTTCACTCTCACATGCCGAGCTATTCTTGGACTTGTACTCGAAGAATTGTTCCTGGACTCTCACAAGCAAGCTGTTCCGAACAGTAGTTGACCTTTTCCGTGTTTCGATCACTGATTTGTTTGATAGGCTGGATGGCTCGAACTTTCTAATTAGGGTCTTATTGAAATTGCTTCTAGAGCGAATGTTCTGTTCATTAAACAATGGCCAAAACTTTATGTCCACCCCTATGGTTTATTTGCATAATTTAATTATCCGTACACACACACACACACACACACACACACACACTTATATATATATATATATATATATATATATATATATATATATATATATATATATATATATATATATATATATATATATATATATATATTTTCTCACTAAATCGAAATAATGAAGTTTTTTGAAAAATTACTTAAGCGTTGATGGTCAGCGGATGAACCTAAGATGACATTAAGCAACCAAATACTATAAAAGGCTCATCTCCATTAATGAGCAAACTGAGCTAATGTGATTACCGGATGTGTTTATGCTGCTTTGGAAAGAGCATAGTGGAGAAGGAAAAATGAGAATAGTAAGAAAAGAATTTTATGAATATTTACGAAGACTTTCTGCATATTTTTGCATGAGCAACTAAACAACGACGCTAAATACTTGGTAACACAACGATCCTGCTGCCGTTACCGCTATATGAGAAACAATCCAATGACACATATTGTCCTAACTTCGACATGAAAGGAGCTGAATCGTACCACATAACCATCCATATAACCATGGGAGATACCATCATATAATCTCGAGCTTTTTTCTTTTTTACTGAAAGGAAGTAAAAAAAAATGGAAGAGTACACTCTCATCTTAAACACATGAAGGCGTCAGTCATACATACTCAGTAGAATGTATGTCTGACGCCTTCATGTGTACTGACTTGCTGAACACCTCAAATTATGTAGCTGCAGTGTCGACAGTGAAAATTGAAAACCAATTTTTTTTCCGTTTTCTTTCGTGGAAACCACAAGATGCAATTTCAAAGCAGCTTAATAATCATTGAAAACCGTGCGCTGCTTCAAAATCTTTATAAATCCGGCTTCAAGCATCATGTTTATTTATTTGAATATAAGGTAGCTAATACGGAAGATTATAGCAAACGATGATTTCTGAGAAAGTCCCAGGAAGTAATATACATGAAGAGTAACCGAAATAAACTATTAAATCTGTATAGGATTATTTAAGCCAGCAAGTATTAGAACCAATAAAATTGCAAAAGTTTCTTCACTTGTAATTTCAAATAATGATCATGTACAGAACATAATGGTGTCGAATACTAAAAATTTGAACCATAACCTAAGAAAATTTCAGTCCTGCATAGACTCCAAACCTGACTGATCATTTTAACTCGAGTTATTGCGAGTGTGCTTTTAATTAAATAATTTTCATTGATATAGGGAACCAATTACTCATGACCTTAGTGAAATACTGTATGGTGAAAATTGATCAGTCAGCATAAGGAATGGTAGAGGCTCGATCAATACAATATATGATTAATAGGTATAAAATTTTCATGCGACGAGAAAACGGCAAAACTAATCCAATAAAAAGAAAGTCATCCAGTGGGCCACAAAAGAACTATAAGGCTCAACATGGACAAATCTCAGTTATTCCACTTGGGAAAATATTAAGAAAAAATGGAGCAGGTACCAAATCAAGCCACAACAGAGCCGAAGAGGAATGTGAAGGACCTGACAGAAAACATGTCAAAAGATATTACGTTAAATAGGAAAAATGATAAGATGGATAGTATTGACGTTTAAAACTTGAAATGCCATTCAATAATAATAATAATAATAATAATAATAATAATAATAATAATAATAATAATAATAATAATAATAATAATAATAATAATAATAATAATAATAATAATAATATCTTTATTTCTATAAGTACATGTACAAGGTATACAGGCCTAGCTGACATCAATGACATACTACTACATAGAAATCCCCTTCTTATGCAAAGCATTTAGTGCAAATTAGGTCAATTTTGTCCCAGGATGCGACCCACACCAATCGACTAACACCCATGTATCCATTTCACTGATGGGTAAACAGGGACAGCAGGTGTCTTTATAGAAACAAGTCCTAATATTTCCAGCCGTACCGGGGGGGACGGGGGTGGATCGATCCGCGGACCTCAGTGTGCTAGCGATCGAGCTACGGGACTCCCAGACATGGTTCTTATACTTTCTAAACTGGAATTCTGATAAGCATCAACAATGGCTTTTAAGGTAAGCAAAACGACAGACAGAGAATGCTGATAAATTTCATGATTTATATCAGTTCAGTCAAATAAATAAAACATTTAGACTGCCTTATATCCCATAAACTCAACTATCTGGAATATACTATGTTTGCATATTAGAATTTGTAGCTCATTTGAAAGCCTAACACTAACTGTAAGGTATAATGCGATGCACAGCAGGCGACTGGCTAACACGATGTTTATTGCTAAATGATCAAGGACAACACGTTTAATGAAACCTACCCAACGCTTTTCCCTGTGAGCTGAGGGCGCTACCAATTAAGTTACGAGCCGTCAAGGAAAATAATTCCAAATCTGCACGCTGAATATACTCCTGACAAGAGTGGGAAGCATTGAGTAAAAGACGAGTTTACAACGCACAGAATTAACTGGGACATAGTTTCGGCGTATGTCCCAGTTTTTAGGCGTAATTGACTGAGTTTTGAGGTACAAAAGCAGCAGCAGCTTGTTCTGCGAAGTCTAAGAACGCACGTAAGCAAACAATGATCTCTGGCCGAAGGAGACTCGAACCTACGAACCTTGCAACAAGGTTCGCAGTGCTTTACCGACCGTACCACACTGGACCAATACCTTGGCGTCCAGCTCACGCTAGACGTGAAAAGCTGTAAGCCACCTGCCTGAAAGCTGGCTGCCTTGGATCAACGTCTAGCGTGAGCTGGACGCCAAGGTATTGGTCCAGTGTGGTACGGTCGTTAAGCACTGCGAACCTTGTTGCAATGTTCGTAGGTTCGAATCTCCTTCAGCCAGAGATCAGTGTTTGTGAATATTTCGCCTGCTCTTGCGAATTCCTAGCACATATGTATATATATATATATATATATATATATATATATATATATATATATATATATATATATATATATATATATATATATATATATATATATATATATATATATATATATATATATATATATATATACGTCCTGCCAGGTGACTGTGAAACAGAAACCTGAAACTGTTTTACATGATGGTAGGATTGCTGGTGTCTTTTTCTTCTCATAAACACGCTGGATAACAGGTATATCTAGCTACTTCTACTTACACTTTAGGTCACACTACACTGGCATACACATGCATATATATACATACACACATCTAGGTTTTTCTTCTTTTTCTTAATAGCTCTTGTTCTTTTTATTTTCTCTATTGTCCATGGGGAAGTGGAAAGAATCTTTCCTCCGTAAGCCATGCGTGTCGTATGAGGCGACTAAGATGCCGGGAGCAATGGGCTAGTAACCCCTTCTCCTGTACAAATCTACTAAAAACGAGAAGAAGAAAAACTTTATAAAATTGGGTTGTCTGAATGTGCGTGGATGTAGTGCGGATGATAAGAAAGAGATGATTGCCGATGTTATGAATGAAAAGAAGTTGGATGTCCTGGCCCTAAGCGAAACAAAGCTGAAGGGGTAGGCGAGTTTCAGTGGGGAGAAATAAATGGGATTAAGTCAGGAGTATCTGAGAGAGTTAGAGCTAAGGAAGGGGTAGCAATAATGTTGAAGGATCAGTTATGGAAGGAAAAGAGGGAATATAAATGTGTAAATTCAAGGATTATGTGGATTAAAATAAGGGTCGGATGCGAAAAGTGGGTCATAATAAGCGTGTATGCACCTGGAGAAGAGAGGAGTGTAGAGGGAGAGAGAGATTTTGGGAGATGTTAAGCGAATGTATAGGAACTTTTGAACCAAATGAGAGAGTAATTGTGGTAGGGGACCTAAATGCTAAAGTGGGAGAAACATGCAGAGAGGGTGTAGTAGGTAAGTTTGGGGTGCCAGGTGTAAATGATAATGGGAGCCCTTTGATTGAACTTTGTATAGAAAGGGGTTTAGTTATAGGTAATACATATTTTAAGAAAAAGAGGATAAATAAGTATACAAGATATGATGTAGGGCGTAATGACAGTAGTTTGTTGGACTATGTATTGGTAGATAAAAGACTGTTGAGTAGACTTCAGGATGTGCATGTTTATAGAGGGCTACAGATATATCAGATCACTTTTTAGTTATAGCTACAGTGGGAGTAAAGGTAGATGGGATACAAGGAAAATAGAATCAGTAAGTAAAAGAGAGGTGAAGGTTTATAAACTAAAAGAGGAGGCAGTTAGGGTAAGATATAAACAACTATTGGAGGATAGATGGGCTAGTGAGAGTGTAGGCAATGGGGTCGAAAATGTATGGGGTAGATTTAAAAATGTAGTGTTAGAGTGTTCAGCAGAAGTTTGTGGTTACAGGCGAGTGGGTGCAGGAGGGAAGAGGAGCGATTGGTGGAATGATGATGTAAAGAGAGTAGTAAGGAGAAAAAGTTAGCATATGAGAGGTTTTTACAAAGTAGAAGTGATGCAAGGAGGGAAGAGTATATGGAGAGAAAAAGAGAGGTTAAAAGAGTGGTGAAGCAATGTAAAAAGAGAGCAGATGAGAGAGTGGGTGAGATGTTATCAGCAAATTTTGTTGAAAATAAGAAAAGTTTGGAATGAGATTAATAAGTTGAGGAAGTCTAGAGAACAAAATGGATTTGACAGTTAAAAATAGGAGAGGAGAGTTATTAAATGGAGAGTTAGAGGTATCGGGAAGATGGAGAGAATATTTTGAGGATTTGTTAAATGTTGATGAAGACAGGAAGCTGTGATTTCGTGTGTAGGGCAAGGAGGAATAACATCTTGTAGGAGTGTGGAAGAGCCAGTTGTGGGTGTAGGGAAGTTCGTGAGGCAGTGGGAGAATGAAAGGGGGTAAGGCAGCTGGATTGATGGGATAAAGATAGAAATGTTAAAAGCAGGTGGGGATATAATTTTGGAGTGGTTGGTGCTATTATTTAATAAATGTATGGAAGAGGGTAAGGTACCTAGGGATTGGCAGAGAGCGTGTATTGCCCTTTGTATAAAGGCAAAGGGGACAAAAGAGAGTGCAAAAATTATAGGAAATAAGTCTGTTGAGTGTACCTGGTAAAGTGTATGGTAGAGTTATTATTGAAAGAATTAAGAGTAAAACAGAAAGCAGGATAGCAGATGAACAAGGGGGCTTTAGGAAAGGTAGGGGGTGTGTAGACCAAGTGTTTACAGTGAAACATATAGGTGAACAGTATTTGGATAAGGGTAAAGATGTTTTTGTGGCATTTATGGATTTGGAAAAGGCGTATGATAGGGTAGATAGGGGGCAATGTGGCAGATGTTGCAGGTGTATGGAATAGGAGGAAGGTACTGAAAGCAGTGAAGAGTTTTTATGAGGATAGTGAGGCTCAGGTTAGAGGTGTAGGAGGGAAGGGGACTATTTCCCAGTAAAAGTGGGCCTTAGACAAGGATGTGTGATGTCACCGTGGTTGTTCAAATATTTATAGATGGGGTTGTAAGAGAAGTGAATGCGAGGGTCTTGGCAAGAGGTGTTGGGCTAAAAGATAAAGAAGCAAATACAAAGTGGGAGTTGTCACAGTTGCTTTTTGCTGATGACACTGTGCTTTTGGGAGATTCTGAAGAGAAGCTGCAGAGGTTGGTGGATGAATTTGGTAGGGTGTGAAAAGAAGAAAATTGAAAGGAATATAGGAAAGAGAAGGTGATGAGGATAACAAAAGAATAGGTGACGAAAGATTGATATCAGATTGGAGGGAGAGAGTATGGAGGAGGTGAATGTATTCAGATATTTGGGAGTGGACATGTTTGGCGGATGGGTCTATGAAGGATGAGGTGAATCATAGAATTGATGAGGGGAAAAGGGTGAGTGGAGCACTTGAGTCTGTGGAGACAAAGAACCTTGTCTATGGAAGTAAAGAGGGGAATGTATGAGAGTATAGTTATACCAACGCTCTTATATGGGTGTGAAGCATGGGTGATGAATGTTGCAACGAGGAGAAGGCTGAGGCAGTGGAGATGTCATGTCTGAGGTCAATGTGTGGTGTGAATATAATGCAGAGAATTGAGTTTGGAAATTAGGAGGAGGTGCGATTACAAAACGATTGTCCAGAGAGCTGAGGAGGGGTTGTTGAGGTGGTTTGGACATGTAGAGAGAATGGAACGAGACAGAGTGACTTCGAGAGTGTATAAATCTGTAGTGGAGGGAAGGCGGGGGGTCGGCCTAGGAAAGGTTGGAGGGAGGGGGTAAAGGAAGTTTTGTGTGCGAGGGGCTTGACTTCCAGCAAGCATGTGTGAGCGTATTTGATAGGAGTGAATGGAGGCATATGGTTTTTAATACTTGACGCTGTTGGAGTGTGAGCAAAGTAACATTTATGAAGGATTCAGGAAACGGGCAGGCCGGACTTGAGTTCTGGAGATGGGAAGACAGTGCCGGCACTCTGAAGGAGGGGTGTTAATGTTGCAGTTTTATAACTGTAGTGTAAAGCACCCTCTGGCAAGACAGTGATGGAGTGAATGATGATGAAAGTTTTTCTTTTCGGGCCACCCTGCCTTGGTGGGAATCGGCCGATGTGTTAATAAAATAAAAAAAATAATATATATATATATATATATATATATATATATATATATATATATATATATATATATATGTCGTGCGATTTGGTAAAACTTGCGTTTTTGGCTTAAATAGCAACGCCTTTCTTGCCATATAAGACAAGTGAAAATTTTGGTATGCAATAATTTCGCCAAAATCGTTCTGAACATAACGAAAAAATATATTTCATTGTGTTTGTTTATTATTAAATTAATGTTAACGTATCTAAAATATATTTAGTTGGGTTAGGCTAAATTAAATTGTGCTTGTTGTAATAAGGTTAGGTAGGTTTTCAAAGTTTCTCTTGGAAAAAATTATAAATTTTACATTAACATAAATGAAAAAATATATCTTTAAAGTATAAGAGAAAATTTTAGAAAGTTCTTGCTAATTGACCAGTTTTATCTTAATCGGCACGACATATATATATATATATATATATATATATATATATATATATATATATATATATATATATATATATATATATATATATATATATATATATAGTATGCATAGTTCCTTTATATAAAGGCAAAGGGGATAAAAGGGACTGTACAAATTATAGGGAAATAAGTCTGTTGAATATACCAGGTAAAGAGTGAGGTAGTTATTATTGAAAGAATTGAGATTAAGACGGAGAGCAGGATCGCAGATGAACAAGGGGCTTTAGGAAGCGTAGGAGTGTAGACCAAGTGTTTACAGTGAAACATATATGTAAACAGTATTTAGGTAAGGGTAAAGAGGTTTTTGTTGCATTTATAGATCTGGAAAAGGCGCATGATAGGGTGGATAGGGGATGGGGGGGCAGTGTGACAGATGTTGCAAATGTATGGAATAGGAAAAATGTTAAGAGTTTTTACGAGGATAGTGTGAATCAAGTTAGAGTATGTAGGAGAAAGGGAGGGAGATTATTTCCCAGTAAAAGTACGACTTAGATAGGGATGTGTGATGTCACTATGGTTGGTCAATATATTTACTGATGGGGGTAAGAGAAGTGAATGCTCGGGTGTTGGTAAGACGTGTGGCATTAAAAATTAAAGAATCTAACACAAAGTGAGAGTTGTCACAGTTGCTCTTTGCTGATGACACTGTGCTTTTGAGAGATTCTCAAGATAAATTGCAGATATTGGTGGACGAGTTTGGTAAGGTATAGAAAAGAAGGAAATTAAAAGTGAAAGATTGGATATCAGATTGGAGAGAGTGAGTATGGAGGAAGTGAATGTATTCATATATTTGAGAGTGGACTTGTCAGCCGATGGATCTATGAAGATGAAGTGAATCATAGAATTCATGAGGGATAAGAGTCTGTGGAGACGAATAACGTTATCCATGGAAGCAAAGAGGGGAGTTTTTGAGTGTATAGTTATACTAAGGCTCATATATGGGTGAGAAGCATAAGTGACGAATAATGCAACAAGGAGAAGGCTGGAAACAGTGGAGATGTCGTGTCTGAGTGCAATGTGCGGTAGTTTATAATTAGGAGGTATACGATTACTAATAGTATTATCGGGAGGGCCGAGGAGGGGTTGCTGAAGTGGTTCGGACATTTAGAGAGGATGGAATGAAATAGAATGACTTGGAGAGTGTATAAATTCGTAGTGGAACCAAGGCGGGGTAGGGGTCGGCCTAGGAAAGGCTTGAGCGTGGTAGATAAGAGCGAGTGGAGACAAATGTTTTTTAGGACCTGATGTGCTGTTGGAGTGTGAACAAAGTAACATTTATGAAGGGATTCAGGGATACCGGCATGCCGGACTAGAGTCCTGGAGGTGGGAAGTAGAGTGTCTACGCTCTGAAGGAGGGATGTTGATATGCTGCAGTTTTTTTTTAATGTAGTGTAAGCATGCCTCTGGCAAGACTAATAGAGTGAATGATGAAAGTGTTACTTTATTGGGTCTCCTTCCTTGAGACTTATATATTTTATATATATATATATATATATATATATATATATATATATATATATATATATATATATATATATATATATATATATATATATATATATATGTCGTGCCGATTAGGTAAAACTTGCGATTTTGCTTAAATAGCAACGCTCACTTCCAATAAGACAAGTGAAAATTTGTGTATGCAATAATTTCGCCAAAATCATTCTGAACATAACGAAAAATATATTTCATTGTGTTTGTTTATTATTAAATTAATGTTAACGTATCTAAAATTTATTTAGTAGGGTTAGCTAAAATAAATTGTGCTTGTTGTAATAAGGTTAGGTATTTTAAGTTTCTCTTGGTACAAAATTATAAATTTACATTACAAAATGAAAAATATATCTTTAAACGTATAAGAGAGAATTTTAGAAAGAACTTAATTTTAGATGAGTTCTTGTAATTGACCAGTTTTACCTAATCGGCACGACATATATATATATATATATATATATATATATATATATATATATATATATATATATATGTCGTGCCGATTAGGTAAAACTGGTCAATTAGCAAGAACTCATCTAAAATTATGTCCTTTCTAAAAATTCTATTATACGTTTAAAGATATATTTTTTCATTTATGTTAATGTAAGAATTTATAATTTTGTACCAAGAGAAACTTTGAAAACCTACCTAACCTTATTACAACAAGCGCAATTTAATTTAGCCTAACCCAACTAAATATATTTTAGATACGTTAACATTAATATAATAATAAACAAACACAATGAAATATATTTTTTTGTTATGTTCAGAATGATTTTTGGCGAAATTATTGAATACACAAATTTTCACTTGTCTTATATGGCAAGGTGAGCGTTGCTATTTAAGCCAAAATCGCAAGTTTTACCTAATCGGCACGACTATATATATATATATATATATATATATATATATATATATATATATATATATATATATATATATATATATATATATATATATATTTTTTTTATTAACACATCGGCCGATTCCCACCAAGGCAGGGTGGCCCGAAAAAGAAAAACTTTCATCATCATTCACTCCATCACTGTCTTGCCAGAAGGGTGCTTTACACTACAGTTATAAAACTGCAACATTTACACCCTCCTTCAGAGTGCCGGCACTGTACTTCCCATCTCCAGAACTCAAGTCCGGCCTGCCGGTTTCCCCGAATCCCTTCATAAATGTTACTTTGCTCACACTCCAACAGCACGTCAAGTATTAAAACCATATGCCTCCATTCACTCCTATCAAACACGCTCACACATGCTTGCTGGAAATCCAAGCCCTCGCACACAAAACCTCCTTTACCCTCCCTCCAACCTTTCCTAGGCCGACCCCTACCCCGCCTTCCCTCCACTACAGATTTATACACTCTCGAAGTCACTCTGTCTCGTTCCATTCTCTCTACATGTCCAAACCACCTCAACAACCCCTCCTCAGCTCTCTGGACAATCGTTTTGGTAATCCCGCACCTCCTCCTAATTTCCAAACTCCGAATTCTCTGCATTATATTCACACCACACATTGACCTCAGACATGACATCTCCACTGCCTCCAGCCTTCCTCGTTGCAACATTCATCACCCATGCTTCACATCCATATAAGAGCGTTGGTATAACTATACTCATACATTCCCCTTTACTTCCATGGACAAGGTTCTTTGTCTCCACAGACTCCGAAGTGCTCCACTCACCCTTTTCCCTCATCAATTCTATGATTCACCTCATCCTTCATAGACCCATCCGCGACATGTCCACTCCCAAATATCTGAATACATTCACCTCCTCCATACTCTCCCCCTCCAATCTGATATCCAATCTTTCGTCACCTATTCTTTTTGTTATCCTCATCACCTTACTTTTTCCTATATTCACTTTCAATTTTCTTCTTTTACACCCTACCAAATTCATCCACCAACCTCTGCAGCTTCTCTTCAGAATCTCCCAAAAGACAGTGTATCAGCAAAAAGCAACTGTGACAACTCCCACTTTGTATTTGCTTTTTATCTTTTAGCCCAACACCCCCTTGCCAAGACCCTCGCATTCACTTCTCTTACAACCCCATCTATAAATATATTGAACAACCACGGTGACATCACACATCCTTGTCTAAGGCCCACTTTTACTGGGAAATAGTCCCCTTCCCTCCTACACACTCTAACCTGAGCCTCCACTATCCTCATAAAAACTCTTCACTGCTTTCAGTAACCTTCCTCCTATTCCATACACCTGCAACATCTGCCACATTGCCCCCATCTACCCTATCATACGCCTTTTTCCAAATCCATAAATGCCAAAAACATCTTTACCCTTATCCAAATACTGTTCACCATATGTTTCACTGTAAACACTTGGTCTACACACCCCCACCTTTCCTAAAGCCCCTTGTTCATCTGCTATCCTGCTTTCTGTTTTACTCTTAATTCTTTCAATAATAACTCTACCATACACTTTACCAGGTACACTCAACAGACTTATTCCCCTATAATTTTTGCACTCTCTTTGTCCCCTTTGCCTTTATAAAAAGGAACAATACACGCTCTCTGCCAATCCCTAGGTACCTTACCTCTTCCATACATTTATTAAATAATAGCACCAACCACTCCAAAATTATATCCCCACCTGCTTTTAACATTTCTATCTTTATCCCATCAATCCCAGCTGCCTTACCCCTTTCATTCTACCCACTGCCTCACGAACTTCCCTACACCCACAACTGGCTCTTCCACACTCCTACAAGATGTTATTCCTCCTGCCCTCACACGAAATCACAGCTTCCCTGTCTTCATCAACATTTAACAAATCCTCAAAATATTCTCTCCATCTTCCTGATACCTCTAACTCTCCATTTAATAACTCTCCTCTCCTATTTTTAACTGTCAAATCCATTTGTTCTCTAGGCTTCCTCAACTTATTAATCTCATTCCAAAACTTTTCTTATTTTCAACAAAATTTGCTGATAACATCTCACCCACTCTCTCATCTGCTCCTTTTTTACATTGCTTCACCACTCTTTTAACCTCTCTTTTCTCTCCAATACTCTTCCCCCCTTGCATCACTTCTACTTTGTAAAAACCTCTCATATGCTAACTTTTTCCCTTACTACTCTCTTTACATCATCATTCCACTTATTCCGCCGATTAGGTAAAACTTGCGATTTTTGGCTTAAAACAACGCTCACCTGCCATATAAGCGAAAAATTTGGTACAGCAATAATTTCGAAATGATTCTGAACATAACGAAAAAATATATTTCTTGTGTTTGTTTATTATTAAATTACTGTTAACGTATCTAAAATATTTAGTTGGGTTAGGCTAAATTAAATTCGTTTGTTGTAATAAGGTTAGGTAGGTTCAAAGTTTCTCTTGGTACAAAATTATAAATCCATTAACATAAATGAAAAAATATATCTTTAAACGTATAAGAGAAATTTTAGAAAGGACTTAATTTTAGATGAGTTCTTTAAAGACCAGTTTTACCTAATCGGCACGACAATATATATATATATATATATATATATATATATATATATATATATATATATATATATATATATATATGTCCGATTAGGTAAAACTGGTCAATTAGCAAGAACTCATTTAAAAATAAGTCCTTTCTAAAAATTTCTCTTATACGTTTAAAGATATGTTTTTTCATTTATGTTAATGTAAGAATTTATAATTTTGTACCAAGAGAAACTTTGAAAAACCCACCTAACCTTATTACAACAAGCGCAATTTAATAGCCTAACCCAACTAAATATATTTTAGATAGTTAACATTAATATAATAAACAAACACAATGAAATATATTTTTCGTTATGTTCAGAATGATTTTGGCGAAATTATTGCATACACAAATTTTCACTTGTCTTATATGGAAGGTGAGCGTTGCTATTTAAGCCAAAATCGAAGTTTTACCTATCGGCACGACATATATATATATATATATATATATAATGTATTATTTTTCAGAATAAGGGAAACAAACCAGCCCATGGGTAAAATGTAAACTTGCCATTTACAATTGCACTGAAATTCTTCAAGAACGGATCTCACGGATGAGGAAATAAGCAAGTGAAAAATACTAATTTCACGACCCCAATTCCGGATATATACAGTCGGTTGACTCGTCCACGAATGGCTGAATTTCTATCCGTAACTTCTTTTCAGAGTTATTTATAATGAGTTTGCTTAAGCTGGCACTAAGAAATGCGCCTCAGGGATGTGGAACAAGTCTTATATCCCACAAAGTGCAATATCGCTGGAAACTCACCTCTAACGCTCATGTCCGCTAGGGCGCTTTTCCTACCTAGAATAAAGTGGACAAGTTGGCACCCTGAATGCAAGCCCAGCTGTCCAATAAGGGATGACGTGTGCCACCTTGCCGATAACAATTAGCGGAAGAGCGAGGGCCATATATTCAGATGGACTAGTACGAGGCGGCTCCCACGACCAACCAACACAAACATGCCCAAGATCAATACCTGGCCGCAGCGCCCCACACCTGAAGGTGAGCGTACCCGTACAGAGGAGGAGAGAGGGGGGAGTGAGAGAGTGAGGGGATAGAAGTGTGTGTGTGTGTGTGTGTGTGTGGGACAGAGGAAAAGGAGGGAGTGAGAGGAGAAATGAGAGATTGGAAGAAGGTGAGAGGGAAGGAGGAGAAAGACGGAAAGAGAACAAAGAGAGAAAGAGAGAGAGAGAGAAGGAAGAGAGGGAAAGACAATGGAAAGATGAAGATTAGAGGGAAGAATGCATAT
>WNWK01041490.1:0-16427 GCA_009830355.1 Cherax destructor | reverse complement strand
CAGACTTTACTCTGTTGACTACTACTTTTGTGTTCTACTTGTTGGGAAATTATAAAATCCATCTACCAACTTTTCCGGGTTATTCCATCAATAATTTTGTGGCTATCACACCATGGTCACACTTGTCAAAGGCTTTTGCAAAGTCTGTGTATAAACATCTGCATTCTGTTTGTCCTCTAGAGCATCCAGGTCCTTGTCCACAAATAAAAACCATACTTATTTACCCATCCTATAAAAAGGTCTACAACAGCGGAACAGAAGCAAAAACAAAACAACGGCAAACTGTAACGTCTACATTATCAGAAGCGGAAGCGGGAACAACAGCAGGAGGGCACAAGCAGCAACAGCAGTAGTAGTGGCAAACACAGAAGGAGACAAAAAACAGGAGCAGCAAAAACATTAACAAGGCAGCAGCAACAGCAGCGGTGGGTGGGCTGCCCCAGAAACAGCAGCAGCAGCAAAGTAAAATAACTAGTTATCCTTGATGTTTCAATCTGATCTTTTTAAACAATAACAGCCCATTGGATTCGTTTTGTCACAACATTCTTATCATAAAGAATGCCCCAAAGGATGCCACTGCATAAAGTGGCGACTGCCCGTGTTTTATACGTCGGTCTGACTTGTGATTCTCACATTTCGGTAAGTACCTCTCACAGTCTGCCATAGTGCCTCCCCGTCTGGCCATACCCTCAAGCTTCCATAGTGATTTCACAGTCTGCCAAAGTGCCTCTCACAGTCTTCCATAGTGATTCTCACAGTCTGCCAAAGTGCCTCTCACAGTCTTCCTTTTGATTCCCCAGTCTGACATTGTTGACTCTTATCAACCACTGTCACAACTGTTCGGTCCCCAATTCTAAGAGGTAGGGTATCCACTGTCAGATATTATGACTTTATCTGTTAATAAGTCCAATATCGTATTTTGAACAATTGATAAAATCCAAATTTTTTTTTCATCGTGAACCATTGTCAAGTCCAACTGGGCAAGAAGAGAGGGGGGAGGCCAGAAGACAATATTTTTTTTATATTTTATTAAAAACACATTATACATAAGTTAATTGTTAAAAACTTAACATTACCCCTTACCAAGAACCAACCTCTGAACATAATAAAAATCAGCACATTTCTTTTTTCAATCCACCTCCATTACACCTGAAACAAACAAGCCTAAAATACAACAACACTCATTAATACAAACAGTCATGAAAATCTAACCTTTCCCGGGAACTTCCAGATGTCCCTCCAAATCCCCACCCCCCCACCCAAACACCCCACATATTTCAGCTTTTATATTTTTTCCCTACCAAAATACCAACACAATGTGTAGTAACAAAAAAAAACACATAGGACAAAACGAGGATTACTCCAGTTCTCCTGTTACTCCATACCAAACAGAGACAAAAACAGTAAACATTACTATAAAGTTCAGCTTATTTATCCTGCATTTCTAAATAGATACCTCAAATTAAATTTCAGGCCCTACTGTTACCCCTCCTGTCTCCCCTTAACTTTTGAATATTCAAACAACCTTGAACATTAAGACATAACAGGTTATTATGTCTCTCCATGTCTACAACAAAGTACATGTCTAAACTCGACACCGCATTTACATGTCATGGAACCACTAAGTCACTTTTATCACGTGACTAAAACAAAAAATATAACATCATCTTATAACATTGTCATACATAATAACATGACCCAACCGCCACTGTCTTGACCAACATGGCATGTTTACTTATACAGTTATTACACAAAACTAGGAAAGCCACCTCTATATTTCCCAAAAAAATCCCATTAATCCCTCCCCTCCCCCCCGTCAGAAGTCCTTGATCAAAACACACACTTTCAAACCATATACTTACAAAATTTAAAGGTCCATCCTCTCACCCCAAAAACCAGGGCATCCAAGTAAGTTCTCGCACAATCACCCCACACACACACATATCCGTCCATTCTCTTTCAATATGAAAGCACATACGTCAGCACACACCAAAAACCCCCCTTCTAGAGTCCAGTCCTTTCAGCTTCACCCTCCTCTCCTCCCACTCCTCCCACTTCTAAAAGTCTGCCTACTGTCATACTTCTGTAACTGTCAGAAAACCTATCCCACCCTGCACCATACAACAACCTATTCCTGCATTTTGTTCTATACATCGGCCGCCATAGCCTTTACTGGACTCCTCCCTGTTCCCCGCAAAATCCATGAAACATAACGTAATCAACTGCCATCATACATAGGTGCCCTCCTTACATCCTCATGCACCCCACTCAATATCTAAACTCAGCACCCTCAAAGCATTTATTCCTCCTCCCCCCATCAAACAGATCACCCCTCCAACCATTCCCTAAGTCTCCTAAGCTTTAAAAATATACAGCATGGTATAGTATCCTCCTCACCACACCTATCACAAAATGGCGTCACTGCCAACCCCATTTTATATAACTGCCCTTGATGCAATTACCCCATGCAAAACCTATATACCACCTCTCTCACCCTCTGTCTTCAGCAGCAAACCTCGCAGCCCACCCCATATTCCCCTCCAGTTATATACTGAACACTGCCTCTACCACCACATCAGCACCCTCCCCAACCCTCCCCATTGCCCTCGCTGTAACCTCCGAGGGTCCCCACTCCAAAATACTTCTCAACATATCACCACACTTCAACAAGTCCTTCCCCTCCACCACCGTGTCAATTCATTCATAACCCTTTCCACCCTTCTTCCCCGGTTCCCCCTTTCCTAGATAGCAATACTTTACATACATGCCCATAAGATGACTCCTAACGTTATGAGCCCCAGACCCCAAACCACGCCTTGTCATAACAACCTCCTTATTTAACCAAGTTTCCAAAACCCCACACAAATCTCAAAACCTTTCTTTCCAATTCTAGCACATCCCCACTCAACACAGGAAAAACCACCGCCACATACCATAACTTACTATACACTAATGTATTAACCACTACCACCCTTTTGCTGTAATGTTAACTCCCCGTTCTCCACCCTCCCATCCTCCTTAAAGCCCCCACAACCTCCTCAGCATTCACTCTCCGAGCCTCACAGACATCTCCCATAAAAATAACACCACAGATCTTTACCCTCCCTACGACAGTCCATCCAAAACTCTTCCCCATGCCACCCCCACCCACGAACCCACCTCCAACAGCTTAGACTTGAGTATTAATGGTAACCCGTCGCCCTCGCCAAAATCTCAAGAATCCGGCCACGTTTCTTAGACCCTCCTCACCCAGGACCAACACAGTTGTGTCATCCACATATCCCACAATGCCAGACCCATGCTCCAGAACCTCTTTTCCCTCCCCTACTCCCACCTCAATCAGGCTGTACAGCGGGTTCTGCAAGCGCAAAAGGATCGCGACAAGGGGCACCCCCTGCCGCAAACCCTTCTCCATTGCACTTCCCTACCCACCAAACCATTTACTTGTACCCTCACACTGCATCCTTATACAACAACTTAGCCCATTCAACTATCTCATCACCAAAACCTTGCTTTCTCATTATCATCCACAACATTTCTCTGTCAACACTATCATACGCAGCCTTCCAATCTAAAGCCAGCACACCACCCCCATACTATTTTCAGAAGTCCGTATCCTTGCATGCCCCTGATTCATACTCCGTCCAGGTATACCATATTGCCCAGCCTCAATCACCCTCTCTAAAACCCTCTTCATCCTATTTCCTAGCACCTTAGCAAATATTTTATAGTCAGCACACATCATGGACAATCCCTATAATCACTAATTGATTTCCCTGCCTCCCCTCTTTTTAACTAATCTATAACCCCGTGCGCTGAGTTGTTCCAAACACCCAGTCTCTTTCATACAATTCATTAATCAAAATTTAGACATCTCTTATTACACCCCAATGCTCCATAAAAGTCGTTCGTATCCCATCCAGACCCGGCGCTTTCTCAAACTCATGCTTTTCACAGCCAACCACACCTCTTCTTCCTTATACCCCCTTCCAGCCGGTCCTATCTTCGTCTCCCAACACCTGTCGATCCATCTTGACTCCCTTCTCCCCTCCTCCACCCACACCCTTTGCAAGTATTGTAAACCTCTGAGCCAAGAATAGACTCATAGCCTCCAGTCGATTTCATCTTCTGTCCCCCGGACGTATCCTTTCCACATCCTCATCTACCTCCAGCCCCATCACCGTCATACCGTCCTCCTCTGCCGAAATGACCGCAAACAGTTGTCGAAGGCTTGTCGCCCCACAAGACATCGTCCATACCTTACGCAAACGTATCGCATTGAAACGCTCGTTTTGTATCTCTCTCAACTGCCCTTTATAACCCCCACCTCTTCCACCTGTGTGCTCCTTCCTCTTCATAACAAAACTCAAGCTGCCCCTCCAAATACTTCTGTAAACCATATTTCCATTGCTTTTCCTCTCTTCCCCTTACCTTATAAAAGTCTCTGATGCCCGGTTTCCATTGCTCCCACCATTTTAGTACATCTTTCTCCAGCTTCCCTTTGTCCCATACTTTCTCCCACCATTCTTCAAAAGCGTCCTTCCCTCCTCACTCCCCAAAAGCTTCACATTGAGTTTCCAATAACGGGTACATTTCACCATTCCTCCCATCCTACCTCCACCAATACACCCTATGATCTGAAAAGCCACGTCTACATCCCAATCTCCCCACCGTTACCACCCGTGACACATAAACTCTGTCCAAGCGTGCAGCGTATCCCCGTCGGACAAAGGTATGATCCACACCCCACCCACCCCACCACATCAAACATCCCTGCACTCCCCAACACATCCCTCAAAATACTTAAGACACACCCAGCTTCACGGGTTCAACATCCTTCTTCCTAATTACACAGTTCCAGTCGCCCCCAATTATCGTAACCTCAGCTAAACCTCCCATGAAATAAACTAAATGATCCCTCACAAAATCCTCCTTAATCCGTTTATTTCTTACGCTGGCATATATACTCCCATGAAAGTAACTCTCACCCCCATACCCCATGAACTCTGACTATCCTCCCCTCCCCCCTCCTCCCAAGTCAACAACTGAAAGGGACTGGACTCCCTCACTACTACCGCAACCTCCCTTGAAGCTTCCCGAGCTACCCGCATACACTTTATACCCTTGCAACAACAAATCTCTACCATACCTGAAATTGTGCTCCTGTAAGACCTATGTCCACCCATACCGTCGCAAAGTCACCTCAACCCATTTCCTCTTAACCTCGGCCTTCAGACCATTCACGTTAACGAGATACACTTGAATAAGATAGAGGTGGCTTTCCTTTTGACTTACATACCTTCTGCTTTGTGCTTTTCTGGGCTTCAGTAACCTTACTGTTGTCCTGCACACCCTTTACCTTTTCTGCCCTCTGCACCCCCTTTGTCCCGTTTGTGGTGCCTCCACCCATATCTTCTTGCCTGACTTTTGGCCAGGCGTCAGGACATCGTCATCTGACACTACCATGGATCGCTTCCTGATTCAGAACTAATATCCATGTTCGACCCACTATCCTCCCGTGCACTGTTACCTGCACCTCCTGTATATCCAAACAGCTAGACTCAGCCCCATCACCCAACACCCCCTCAGCACCCATTAACTTTACCGCAGCCTCACTGGCTTCAAAACTCCCCATCCTGGGAGTATCCAAAAATCCCGCAATTCCTCCGGTAATGCAGCATCTTCCAAATCTACAGCACTCTCTGTACTGCTGTCTCCAGCACCGCTGTGTCCTGCGACACAGTTGGCAAAGTACGACATATCTCCTCCGGGCCTTTCACAATCTCACTCCATGTGCCTTTGGGCGCCACTACCACTTCCTCAACCCGTACAGTAGGCTCCACTTCCGTAACATTCACCACATTCCTTGTACCATATTGCTGTCCCTGCCTCCTGTCACACTCTGCAGCAATATGTCCAAGGAACCACAGAGTCTGCATGTCCGTCTTTGACCTGGTAGGTCACATAAACTTGAGTTCTAAACTCCTCCAAGACCACAAACGACGGTATGGCCCACCTCAGGGTCATCTTGAGGGTAAAGGAACCTTCCGGGAATCCCTCATAGATTCCTTCAGTCCATCGTCCCATCGTTGCATAGTGGATGACTCCATAATCCTTGAAAACATGCCGGATGTCTTGCTCATCCACTTCGAACGGCAAATTACGATTTTGACATATGTATAGTGCTTAGAAACATCTTTAAGTTTCACTTCCAAGGTAGCATTGATAGGCATGCATACTTCCTCATATTTCTCCACCAACCTCTCATAAACGCCGGTGGACGACAGTTTCACGAAGATTCTTGTACTCCCATTGAGCGCAATCCCATAGATGTCCTCATTATCTAATCCATAAACGTCTCGTAGAACGGTGGGCAAGATAACAGCTGCCGTCGAAGGGTACACAGCCCCTTTTACTAACTCAACACATACAGTGTTTATCCTCCGTCTGAACGCCGTCGCCATTTTGTAGTGAAAATGTCCAAGGTCTCAGTTGTCACCACCAGAGGCCAGCACCAGACAACCTGCTGCGGCGAGAGCTGGGCGACGAATGAATGCAAAAAATCAGCGAGTTTTTTTTTTCATCGTGAACCATTGTCAAGTCACAACTGGGCAAGAAGAGAGGAGAGGCCAGAAGACAATATGGTAGGTCAGGGGAGGGGAAGGGGATGAAGGGAATGGTGGTAGCAGCTGTGGTAGTATTGGTAGTAGCAGTAGTGGTGGTTTTGGTGGTAGCGGTGGAGGTAGAAATAACGGTAGTAGTAGTAGTAGAACATATGGTGGCAGTGTCACACTATACGATGATGTAATTAAGCTTCCATACGAGGTTGAGACAATGAGGGTACCAGGTCGAGAGGAAGGTGTTTGTACCCTTTGACGGCACCTCCTGCATACCTGACATCGTTGCCTGGAGGGGTGAGGAAGCCTTTGTACTGGACACCCAAGTCTCCGAGGATAGGTTTCCGCACTCTCACATCCATGAGTGCAAATAAATGAACGGGGTGCGCATGATGAGTTATGATGCTCCATTCTAACTGTTGGTCACAATGACCTCCAGTTAGAGTTGCTGGACTCTTGGCTAGACGTGACTTCATTAGTGTTTACCTCACCACGTATTGAAAACATTATTTGTATAACGATGCCAAACAACTATTGTAACCAAGATAAAGACAAAAGGGTCGGTGTAAGGTATTTTGTGTTCCCCATAGAAAAACCATACAGAGAAATGTGGGTCAATGGATGCCTCATCTCTCTAAATGCTGTTAAATCTTACGATGAGATGAGCATTAATAGGGAATGGAGCTATGATGAAGATATGGAAGAGCTATATAAACCCCATGAGGGAATTCAAGAGATGAAGTTGCGAGGCTTTGTGAGTAGAAACAACCTATTTATTATGATCTTGATTAATCACATATACATATATTGTTATTAGATATAATAATGAGGTAAACAAACCATACCACGGGTGGGGTTCGAACCCGCAGTCAGAGAATCTCAAAACTCCAGACCGTCGCGTAAGCATAGGCACCACTGTGTCCACAAATGCAAGTTTTTACAGACAAATCTCCCGCTAGCGGGAGACCTGCTAGCGGGAGATTCTTTATTCTTGTTTCTTTCTAAAAAATGGAGATCATGTTTCTGATGTAAGCATTCTCCAGATATTGAGAAAAATTAAATAAGAATATAGTTTAGCTTATAATGTGAATGAAATGCATCTCAGTATGAGTGGGTAACACAGACAGCGGGTAAAGTATTCAGTCCAGTTGGTATCACACTCATGTGCAAATTCAATAAGGTATTTGGGAGACAGGGGACTACTAGAGTGGAGGATGATGGAGGGGTGATTGCTGGAGGAGTGTAGCATACTCTTCCCGTATACCAAACCTCTGAGCTCAACCTCCAACCTCCAACACAAAGGAGGACTTCCAAACTATCAGATGAGGTGAGGCTTAGCGTCCCCAAACTCATCCTCCAAGCCCCGCGTAGGATGACATGCCCAGCGCTTATTCTCCAAGATCCCCTCAATTGTCTTCTGTGGTGAGGGGGAGGGGGTGGGGCTCTTGATCCAAGGTCCAAGCAAGTAGGCAGAAAAGGTGGGACCGTGATGGACAGGTTTTGATGACAGGAGTTGCTAGACGTAGCATTTATTTCAGGATCTCTTCACTCTTGCATAGTTTTTTCGACTGTTAGAGGGACATATTAATATATTAATGGGAAAGTGTA
This sequence comes from Cherax destructor, assembly GCA_009830355.1. Taxonomy (NCBI): domain Eukaryota; kingdom Metazoa; phylum Arthropoda; class Malacostraca; order Decapoda; family Parastacidae; genus Cherax; species Cherax destructor. Next base: position 8,202 of record WNWK01041490.1, on the reverse strand, counting down.
AAATATGTAGGGGTCTTCCAAATAACTTGTGATAGATATTTATTTTTATTTCCAGTGGCTGTGGAACACAGTACTTATTATAAATATCATTCTAGATAATAGATTACCATTTTTTTCTTTCCAAAAAAATCTAGTTTCGTCGCGCAACGCTATTTTTCTTTTGTTTAAAATTAAAACTTCCGTTTTCAGTGGAAATGGAGGTAAGAAATCTTTTTTTTCCTCATATTTTTTAATATATATCAGGAGAGATCTCATATTCTTTGTACGCAATGTTCATAAACATATTATCTCCTTCAAATAGGATTCATATTTTTCTCACGATACAGTTATCTGCCCAATGGAGACATCAAAATAAACTAGACGTATTTCAGTCGCTGCGCGATCCCAGGAAGGTATCCCTGCAAGGCATAACCCCGGTTCCCTGTGTCGTCATGCACGCCATAGGAAAATTGCTGAGTACGGCATAAATTTCTAATGCAGATAAATATTAGCATTAAAGATTTGAAACGAATCAAAAGAGGTATTCTAAAGTTTCATGGAAAATAATCTCTCAATTTCTTAAATAAAAAATCCAAATTAGAACATATACAGACCAAATCTCATTCAAACGTTCCACTAAGAAACATCAGCCTTGAAGCTAAACTGAAGGGGCATTCCCTTGTTATCACTATCTTAAAATACGTCATTATATTAACTTTGAAGCTTGTCAAAAGTTACATTTTTGGGCTATTAAAGTTGAAAAGTTGAAGCCAATCTGAAGTAGCACTTAAAAATTATTGCAATATTCAAATTTTCTCAATTTATTCCATAAAAAGAAATTGGGTTTTATTAATTATGTATTTAGCGCTTCTTTTGATTATACTACTACTATTAATTATGTAGGGGCGTAAGTAAATACGAAGGTAAGAAAGTAAGATTTATTTCAGCTTCGATTTCAGAAAAAAAAATAAACGTGTCGGCACTGAAGACAGAACTCTCGGAAAGGTAAACATGAGCTGAAAAAAAAAAACAGAGACCGGAAATTCATTGAATGTGTTATTTAATAAATAGTAAAAAGAAAAGGTACTAGACCGTCAAAAGTTTGCTACATATCCTACACCAGAAGATTCAGAACTATTAGGGGACTGACAGGACGCCGAGTGAATGTAATGGAGTTCATTTTGGATACTGAGAACCAGTAGCCGTATGATGTGGCCCAGCTGAAAGTACAGTCAACTGTACACTGTAAGGAGGTGGAGACTTGCTGAATGTTTGTGGCAGAACAAACAACGGCGATATAATCCACGTATAAAGAGAACCCGATTTCCAGGTAGTGTCAAGTGATAAGACGATAATTCTACCAGAACAAACAGCAACTGAAGCACTTCTAGTTGTTAATATTATTATTTTTTTTTTTTTATTTTAGAAACATATTTCAACATACATAATAATATTACAAAATCCAACCACCAACATAACACTCATCTGAACATGAGGCAACCTCACAAAACTAACTACAACCTTGTCCTCCAATAACATAACGCACAATCAAACTTTATAACCTAACAATGTAAAACATTGTCCTTGCCACCTTGATACAAAAGTACCACTTTGGACACACACACACACACACACACACACACACACACACACACAGCCCCCGGTGGCCTAGTGGTAAAGCTCTCGCTTCACGCACGGAGGGGCCGGGTTCTATTCCCGGCGGGGGAAACATTTCAAGTGTTTCACACACTCACACACTACATACAACAGGCCTAGTGTCAAATCGACATGTGCCTAGGACAAAAAAATGGTAACTAACACACACATACACACACACACACACACACACACACACACACTATGATCATTAAACATCGGTTGAGAAGCAACACAGGAGACTTAAGCAACAATATTCAGAAGGAACACACACACACACACATACCATACAAACAACCAACACAGAGGTGGCCAACCCTTACGCCTTCCCAGTCCCCCACCTAAAACCAAAACAAACCCCAACCGACGCCTATCCCGAAGAACCAACCCCTCCTGAACACACAGCCACACACCCTCTACTGTCGCCCCGTCCAACTTGTAAGGTCGACCGTCATCACCCACCCGCCACACCCCCAATACACACAACACATACGTGACCCTACCATCCTAACACAAACACACGGCCCCCAGTCTGCAGAAAAGCCCCCAACAACCCCTATAATAACCCACCCACTGTTAGATTTCTGTAAGCCAGACTAAACTTCTCATCCCAACCACCCCCATACACCAGCCTGTTTCTACACTTTGTACGATACATTCTTGCAGCCAGAGCCCTGATCCTTTCCTGGGCCCCCACCTCCCGCAAACACCAAGACCCACACACGAAATCTACCACAAATACATGAGACCTCTCCTGGCACCACCTACCAATCCACCGAAGTCCAGGAAAAGGGCTCTCAACACCTGAGCCCCTCTCCCCCAGCTTGCTCACCCCCCCCATCCATTCCTCACCGGACCCAAAGCCTCACAGAAATAAATGCGTGCAGCGCTCCCCCATGCCACACCTCTCCATCTACCGGTCCTGTACCAACCCCATATTGTATAACACCGCCCTGGAAGGACCGTCCCGCAAGAATCTGTACATTTGTTCCCGATCCCTCGCACGTAACCTGAGTCCCCTAAATCCCTCCAAATCTGTACCCAATCGTATACTGGTAAAACCGCCACACCCTCTACTACCTGATCCCTCACCAAAACCCATCATCTGCTTCACCTTCAACTTTTGGGTTCCACTATGACCAATAATTTCTCAACAAATCTCTACAGTAGTCAATTCCTTTCCCTCCACCACTCCTGCACCTCCCGCAACACCCCCACCACTCCATCCCCTCCTCTCCCAAACCCCTCTCCTCACCAGGCATCGTTCACTACATACAAACCAGCCCTCCAACCATATTAACCCCAAACCTCCCTCCCAACCCCATTCCTAACCACATCCTTCCAAACCAATGCCTCCCATTCGCCCAGATATACTTGAAGACCCTACGTTCAATCTCATTTACATCCGTCTCAACAGAGGGTACACACCAGCTACATACCAAATCCTACTGTAGACTAACGTATTCACAGCTATAACCCTCTGCCTCAAGGTAAGATCACTCGGTCTCCACGCTTGCATACACATCTTTACCCGGTGCACCACCCTACCCAATTCACCTCCCTTGTCTGATACCTGCTCTCATGTACACAATACCACAAATAGTGATGCTATCCACCACCACCCAACCATGGCCCTGACCCAAACCCCCACCCATGATCCCACCTCCAACAATTTAGATTTCTCACTATTCACACTCAACCCTGTTGCCCACAAAATGTCCAAACACCTAACGCTCCAACCCAACCTCACTTCCAAGAGCACCGTCGTGTCATCCACGTAACCACGATGCCTCTATCCATCGCCCCCTTGCACCCCACGTTCCATTAGACGATAGAAAGGGTCTTGTACGCAAGCAAAGAGTCTGCGACAGGGGACAACCCTGCCGCAGACCCTGCCCATCCCCACCACACTCCCGAGCCTCCCATTCACCTGTATTCGACACACGCCCCATATAACGTCCTGACCCAATCCACCCCCTCCCCAAAACCCTGTCTCCTCAACACCTCAAACAAAACCCTCTTTCCACACTATCATACGCCTCTCCAGTCCAAAGCTAGGATGCCCCCTCCCTACCCCTGTCTAAAAGTCCTTAATCCTCTCATGCCCCATAAGCACGCCCCTTCCGGTATCCCCCTGCCCCCCGCAATCACTCCCTCAAGCACCCTTCTCATCCTGTTACCCAGTAATTTGGCAAAAACTTATAATCAGCGTTCATAAGCACCAACGCCTGTAGTTACTCAACGGTTACCCACCTTCCTTTCTTCACCAATACCATCACGCCATTCCCATCCCCTGTCCCATCCTCCCAACCTCCTCATCCTATTCATTACTTCTGTCACACAACCCCTACACTATCCTAGTTATCCTTGTAGAACTCATTTGCCAACCCATCAATACCAGGGCTTTCCCTCTACTCATCCCACTTACCGCTTCCCAAACCTCTGCCTCACTAATGACTCCCCACCACCTCACACCACTCCTCCAACTCCCCGTATCCCCTCCATCAGTTCATCCAAGCCTCCTCCGTACCCCACACTGCCAAGATACCTCTGAAACCATTTGTCCACGTACACCCCAACGCTTCAGTCTCCCTAATTTCCCTCCCCGTTCGTAACCATCCACACTCTCCCCCACCTCCACCCTTTCCATCGCTCATTCTCTCCTACGCACTCTACATTGTCCCAATACGTGTTTTGAAGGCCTATCCCCACAAAACATCATCAATACCCTTGTATCCTCATGCCTCAAACCTCTCATTCTGTATCTCTATCAACCTATTCTTCAATTCCTTATCTCCCCGAACCTCCGTCCCGCCTCCGCGTAACAACTCCGTATTGGCCTTCAATATATTGTTGCATCCATATCTCCATCTGCCTCCTCCTTACCCAAACCTTGATAAAACTTACGATCTGCGGCTTCCACCAACACCCACCAACCCACCACATCTTCCTCCGTCGACCCTGTTCCATAACCCATCCCACCAACCCGCAAACTCCGCCTATCCCACACCAGATAACAGCCGCACGTTCAATTTCCAGTACCCTTGTACCACCTGGCCGCACCTGACCAATCTACCTCAACCAACACCCCTATGGTCAGAGAAACCCACATCCACATAATTAATCCTACCTACCACCACTGACCCTGAACATAAATCCTATCTAACCTGGCCCCGTAACCTCTCCTTACAAAGTACACTCCCCGGGCCCCAACCCCAACTACATCCCCAACCCCGCACTCTGCAATAAATCTCTCAACTCTCCCAACACACACCCGCTCCCTAGGCTCCAACATCCGCACCCGAATCACGCAATTAAAATCCCCTCCCACAATCGACACCCCTGGCAAACCCGAAAAGCATAAATCATTACATCCCTTACAAAGTCCACTTTCACCTTTCTGGAATGATCTGCTGGCATGTAAACACCCAGGAAACATACCCTCACCCCACCCCACTCCCTCTACCCGAACAATTCGACCCCCACACTCTTCCCATGCAAAATGTAAAAGGGCTAGATTCTGCGACGCTACGCCACTCCTCCCTTTAATTTTCTGAGAACCAGCATACACCTTGTACCCTTTCAACATCAACTCACTCCACATCTAAAATTGTGTTCTTGTAAAAAGCCACATGCACACCATACCTCCTTAAAGTGCCTTCTACCCACGCCGTTTAAGCTCATCCCGTAACCCATTTACATTTAACGTTAGACACTTGAAAACTCCTGTAGGATTTGCCCTTAGGCCGCGATGGAGGCTGCGAGACCGCCTTCCCCTTACCAGCTTTACCCATCAGCTTCCACCCTTGATCTGTTCACTACCATGCAACAACCCCAGGTCCTTTCTCGCCACCTCCACCATTGACTTTTTACCTGTCCTCTGTGCTGGTGTTAACATATCTTCACTATCAGTCCCTGTGCCGGTCTTTTCCTGGACCCTGCCACCACTTCCATACTACCATCCATCTCTACACTCTCCTGCCTGTGTACCTCTACCGATACTTGCTCCTGAACAATGGCTTGTGCTCCGCCGAGCTGTTCACCAACTCATCCACCACACCCGCAGCTTCAATCACACCTTCACATGCCTCCCCACTGAGCACCGGCAATGGGTCATCCAACAACTCCCTCAATGCCTCCACCAATGGGGCTTCCTCTATGCTGTCAGCCAGCGCCTCGGCGCCAGCAGCAGGCACCTGCCCCTCCGATCGTGGCAGCGTCGACACCCACCGTCGACCTTCGACAATCTCCTCCATAATTTAGGTCCAACCTTCTTGTCAACCACCGGGTCCTGCACCTCCTCCCGCCCTCCTTCGCCCTGGTCTCGTCGTCCAACATCCATTCTCGGTCCTCTCCTCTGCATGCAGTCCGCCGCCACATGCTCATACGCTCCACACAACCTGCATGTCCTCCTCTGTCCCGCGTACGTTACGTGAGCTGGGTCCTAAAATCCTGCAGGACAACATAAGAAGGAATGGGCCGTCGTAAAAGTCATCTTGAGCGAGTATGTCCTTCGAACAGACCTACCAACGGTCCCTCACTCCACTTCCCAGCCATTGCCGCATGCACGATGCCTGTAAGCTCCAAAGGCGTCGCTGATGTCCATGGGATCTGATTCTAACGGGACATTCTTGACCTTGATCCACGTGTAGGTACGGGACACGTCTTTCAGTCGTACTTGTAATCCAGAGTGCACTGTATATACCCTGTCTTGATGGCGGTCTACGGTCCTCTCGTAAACTTCAGCCGTCAAGAACTTGACGAGACTCTGTTAACTCCATTTAGAGCTACTCGTACAAATCTCCTATCTCCAACCCGTAGACATCTCGTAAGATATTAGGCAGCACTGTCGTCACTGTAGCCTGTTGCAACACCCCAGACACCATGTCTATACGACGGTATTAATCCTGCGTCTGCTCGCCGTCGCCATGTTGACAGAAAATGAAGTTTCCAGTGCTCGCCGCTAGGTGGCTCGTGGAACAGCACACCCTCACACCACAAAAGCTGGGTGGCTAATGTTTATTATTATTAGTCACAAAAAAGTGCTAAAAATTTATGGATCTTTCAGTGCATGGTAAAAAGAATGTAAAGTAGGTGAAAGGCACTATCAATATTTTGTTGTGGTTTGTCAGAAATGTATTAACCTGCATCACTGTAAGTTACACTTATATATTTGGTTTACTAATTATTGATGACTTTTGTTTATCTTAGTTGAGAAGGAAGACGACTCAGAAAAGCAAGCGGTCGTCAGATGCACTCAGTAATCTTTTGACTACCACCCACAGGATGGGTATGGGGTGCATAATAAAGATATCAAACTAACTAACGTCAGATGCTCACCTAACTCAGTGCCTAGCTACACTCTCCGGTGAGCACTTAGACACATGATTCCGAGCGTCCAACACTAGTTACTGGGCCCACCTCTTAACTATCATTTAACTAGTACATCGGGTTTCTAATATTTAATAATTTATCATACATACTTTTGAACTCTTGCATAGTGTTATCCCCCACTGTGACCACAGATAGTGCTATCTTGTCTATGTACTTAAAAAAAAAGATATCTTTCTATCATCTCTTAGAAATTTGGATGTGAAGTTTCTATTTGTTCCTTTATTTAGAAACCTCCATGACAAACATCAATTGTCCCCTCTAAGCATCTTCAATAACGTAATCACTAATAACGTCTCCTGTGGATCCTTGCTCTTCCATGTCATAAGGTTTAGCTCCTTAATAATTTTCAACGTCTTTCTCCAAAAAAGTCACTTTCTTTAAACTCCCGCAAATAGTTATGGCCACTTAACCTTTGTTTGGTCTCTTCCTGTCTACCCATTACCTTTGTCACTAGTCTGTCCTACCTCAGTCTTTGTCTTCCCCATTTTTACCGTCACTCTTATATCCTATAAAAAAAACTTGCCTTCTGGATAACCTACGAAGTTTCTCAAACTTGTTTTATTTCTTAGATTACGTATGGACTTTTTTTTATATTTTATTTAAAAATCGTACATACAGGTACAAACATGGAGAAATATACATCAATAACAATAACTCAGCTCGAACACTACACCAGTTCGGAAATAAAAACACCAAAACATAAGGAACACACAATCAAATTATCTTAAACAACGTACAACTTATAATAACACTTTACGTTTGAACCACATACAGTAATCTCTATATCGTACAGAAATTATCATTTTTATATGAAAGGATTTAACATTATGGCCTATGAAATAGCAAGGTTTAAATTTTATTTATACCTCCAGAATGAATAATTAGTAGCTGAACTGTAAACTTTCCCACAAGCTTCCATGCTCACACAATATTCATAGAAGTGTTCAAAAGGTGTTTAAATAAAGCCTTCAATATAATAGAGCATGAAACAATTACATACCGTGCTGAAAACATGTAATTCATCAACATACACCTTGACTATACATTCACATAACCCATCACAATCTAGTACTCCTTTTTTTTTCAATTTCATTGAAGAACATTATGTACAAAACACATGACTACCTATCACATTCTCCAACAAAACAAAACTATCGACAAAAATTGAGATTA
>WNWK01041489.1:0-16427 GCA_009830355.1 Cherax destructor | reverse complement strand
TCCTGACAGGCGCCCTTAAAACCCCTTGGTACTACCAGATGCTCGCTCCCGGGTAACAGGGATGGTAGGTATTTCTTGCTGCTGCAACCATGATTCATCTCTGGTGTATCACATAGAGAAGTTTGACATGTTCACATTATCATATTATATCTCTTAATAATGTACACACCTGTATAATTTGTATTGCAGTCTTGTTATTAAAAATTATACAGGAGAACCCTGCTTATACAGCAGGTTAGGTTCTGAGCTACTGCTGTAAAGCAAAAAGCACTGTAAAGTGAACCATAGCCATGTTTCACTTTCCAATAACAAAACAAATGTTTATTTCTTTGCAAAGGTTACAATGTGTGTTTACATTTCATAATTTCATTGGTACAAAGAAAGCCACTATCATGCCGGGGCATTTTGGAAAGAATTAACCTAATACACTAAAACACTTTTTGACATCCCTCATGTCTGTCTCACACTATGCAAAAATGCAGTGCACATAAAGGGCCAGAAGATCTGGAACTCTTTGCCCGAAACAGCAAGAGGTCCCCTGACTACAAATCAATTCAAGACTACTCAAAAATTGCCTCATCTCTCAATAACAACCATACCCACACTATGCTAAACTCTAACCAAATTTAAAGCAACTCTCCCAAATATTTTATTATCCCTTAACTATTAAGCCATTATTACAAACTTAAAAATGTGTTTGTATCATTAATTGTACTCATATTAACCCTTTGGGGGTCGGTGCCGTACTAGTACGTTTTACGAGCAGGGGTTGGTGCCGTACTAGTACGCCCAAATTCTAGCGGCCTCAATTTAAGCAGAAAACGTCTCGTAGGCATACATATGAAAGAATGGGTCTGTGTGGTCAGTGTGCGCAGTATAAAAAAAATCCTGCAGTACACACTGCATAATGAGAGAAAAAAAACTCTGACCGTTTTTTTCGATTAAAACAGCGACTTTGCAGTCGATTTTCGTATGGTTTTTATTGATGTATTCTCGTTTTCGTGGTCTCATTTGATAGAATGGAAGATATATTACAGAAATAGAGATGATTTCGATTGGTATGACAATGAAAAGTACCTTGAAATTGAGCTCAAAGTAGCGAAAATGTTCGATTTTTGACGATGTTCAAGAGTAAACAAATCACACCATGCCTCCAATACACATCAACTGGCGAGTCTTATATTCATGCACAAGTGCTCTGATATTATTTATACCATTTTTACAATGATGCAGTTGTATACATAACAGTAAATCTTCTATTTTTGTGAAAAATAAAATTCAAAATCAAAGCAAAAGTAATGGAACAGGGGCCTGGAGACGTGACTAATGAACAAATAACATGTTATTTTAGTGCCAGGAATGTCTGCCTTGTTTACTCTGGACCCTATTTTGAAATTGGCATCGTTTGAAATTTGTGTGAAATTGGAAAATTGCCATTTTCTGACCACTATTTTGGGTAGATGAAATTGGTAAATAGGCGGTTTCTTGTACTCAATCGATAGAAGAAATGGAGTTCTAGCGTAATAGCTATAATTTTAGGAGACTGAAACATTGGAATTTGTCGAAAATAGGGCTCAAAGTGGGCAAAATCGCTGATGCGTAAGTGTCATGGCTACCGCTAACTTTGTGAAAGCATAATTCCGTTAGTTTTCGATCAAATTTCATAATGTTGGTGGCGTTATGATCGGAAAAGATTCTCTATCATTTCATAAGAAAAAAATAATTTTTTTTTTTCCAAAAAAATTTCGACCCCAGGAACACTTTCCTGAGAAGGCCTGTCGACCCCCAAAGGGTTAATAATAGAGTAAACTATCTTAATTACAACTATAAAAATGTATGTCTGTATCATAAATTGTACTACCTCATATTAATAATAGAGTAAAATATTGAATATTTGTAATCTACCACTCTTCACCTGTCTAGACTTAAGTAGTCTTTAACCCTTTGGGGGTCGACAGGCCTTCTCGGAAACACGTTCTCAGGGTCGAAAATTTTTTGGAAAAAAAAAAAGAATTTTTTCTTATGATAGAGAATCTTTTTCCGATCATAACGACACCAAAAGTATGAAATTTGAATGAAAACTTACGGAATTATGCTCTCGCGAATTTATCGGTCTCGAAGATGTTTACACATCGGCAATTTCGCCCACTTTGAGCCCTATTTGTGGCCAATTCCAATGTTCCAGTCCACTAAAATCATAGCTATTTCGCTAGAACTCCATTTCTTCTATCGATTAAGTACAAGAAACCGACTATTTACCAATTTCAACTACCCAAAATAATGGTCAGAAAATGGCAATTTGGCCAATTTCACACAAATTTCAAACGATGCCAATTTCAAAATAGGGTCCAGAATAAACAAGGCAGACATCCCTGGCACTAAAATAAAATCTTCTCTGTTCATTAGTCACGTCTCCAGGCCCCTCTTACATTACTTTTGCTTTCCATTTTGAATTTTTATTCTCACAAAAAATTGAAGATTTACTGTTATGTATACAACTGCATCATTGTAAAAATGGTATAAATAATATCAACGCACTTGTGCAAGAATATTAGACTCACCAGTTGATGTGTATTGGACACATGGTGTGATTTGTTTACTCTTGAACATCGGCTAAAATCGAACATTTTCGCTACTTTGAGCTCAGTTTCAAGGTACTTGTCAAACCAATCAAAATCATCTCTATTTCTGTAATATATCTTCCATTCTATCAAATGAGACCAAGAAAACGAGAATACATCAATAAGTACCATACGAAAATAGACTGCAAAGTTGCTGTTTTAAACGAAAAAAACGTTCGTTTTTTTTTTCTCATTATGCAGTGTGTGCTGCAGAATTTTTTTTATACTGCGCACACTGACCACATAGACCCATTCTGTCATATGTAGGCCTACCAGCCGTTTCCCGCTTAATTTGAGGCCGCTAGAATTTACGCGTACTAGTACGGCACCGACCCCTGCTCGTAAAACGTACTAGTACGGCACCGACCCCGAAAGGGTTAAGTATTAAGTTAAGTCTACCCGAATTGCCTTGGCATGATAGTGGCTTTTTTTTTGTACCAATCAAATTATGAAATAAACATACATTGTAACCTTAACAAAGAAATAAAATTTTGATTTTGATATAGTAGGCACAATAATGTGTGTGTATATTTTGTATATTAAGTAAGGTCAAGCTCTTGAAGAGTGGTGGGGTTTGTTGTTTGGTGCAGGAGTTTGTTTACACTATCATATATTAAGTGAGTAATATAGCTAGGCCTAACAAATGCATATTCAATATACACACTACTTACCTTAAAATACTTTCATCCTTAGCTCATAGTAAGTGGTGAATATATTTATTGTAGGAAGTCTGAATAAATGAAGAATAGGTATAATTGAAAACCACTGTATTAGTGAAACACTGTAAAGCAAAGCACTGTAAACTAAACCAACTGTAACTAAACCAACACTATACTATGCCTGTAATCTTTCAATCAGTTTGAAACTATGTATTCAGTAATCCTTATTAACTCAAGACCAATAAATCAGTCTTAAAACATTAAGACACTTAAAATTGTACTGTTGTAATATTATAATTTGTCATTAAGCGAATTGGTCTTAACTTAAGCGAGGTGCCTCCCTTTACTGATATTTCAAGGATGCTGTACTGGTAGTGGGTTTGTGTCAGCCATCTTTAGATATTGTTTTAATGTCACCTTTGCACCATTTATATTAAAAATAGAACTAGGCATTAAAAAGCAATAAAGAACTAAAATACACATACAGTACACTGGTTGAAGAGCTGGTCATGAGTCCGAGCGTTTGTTAAACAGGTAGGTCATTAACCCTTTCAGGGTCGGTGCCGTACATGTACGGCTTGAGCCAGGGTCGGTGCTGTACTTATACGCCAAAATTCTAGCGCCTTCAAATCGAGTGGAAGCAAGCTTGTAGGCCTACATATGAAAGAATGGGTCTGCGTGGTCAGTGTGCGCAGTATTAAAAAAAAAATCCTGCAGCACGCAGTGCATAATGAGAAAAAAAACTGACCGTGTTTTTGGTTTAAAACAGCATCTTTGCAGTGTATTTTGTATAGTATTTATGGTTGTATTCTCGTTTTCTTGGTCTCATTTGATAGAATGGAAGATATATCACAGAAACAGAGATGATTTTGATTGGTTTCACGATGAAAAGTACCTTGAAATTGAGCTCAAAGTATCGGAAATGTTTGATTTTGCCGATGTTCAAGAGTAAACAAATCACACCATGCGTCCAATACACGTCAACTGGTGAGTCTAATATTCTTTCACAAGTGCGCTGATATTATTTATACTATTTTTGCAATAATGCAGTAGTCTGCATAACAGTAAATCTTCTATTTTTTGTGAGAATAAAAATTCAAAATGTAAAGCAAGAGTAATATAAGAGGGGCCTGGAGACGTGACTAATGAACAGAGAAAATGTTATTTTAGTGCCAGGAATGTCTGTCTTGTTTATTCTGGACCCTATTTTGATATTGGCATCTTTTGAAATTTGTGTGAAATTGGCCAAATTGCCAATTTCTGACCACTTTATTGGGTAGTTGAAATTGGTAAATGGGCGATTTCCTGTACTCAGTCGATAGAACAAATAGAGTTCTAGCGAAATAGCTATGATTTTAGTCGATTGGAACAGTGAAATTGGCCGAAAATAGGGCTCAAAGTGAGTGAAATCACCTATGAGTAAATATCACTGATATTGCTAACTTCGCGAGAGTGTAATTTCTTAAGTTTTCTATCAAATTTCATACTTTTTGGTGTCATTGCCATCTGGAAAAGATTCTCTATCATTTCATAAGATTTTTTTTTTTTTTTGAAATTTTTTTGACTCTGAGAGCGAGTTCAGGATCGGGGGTCTCGACCCTGAAAGGGTTAACCCTTTGACTATTTTGGTCGTATATATACGTCTTACGAGCCAATGTTTCCAACGTATTAATATGTATAAATTCTAACGGCCTCAAATCAAGTGGGAGAGAGCTGGTAGGCCCACATGTGAGAGAATGGGTCTTCATGGTCAGTGTGCACCATATAAAAAAAATCGGGCAACCAGTGGTGCATTGTGGGAACGCCATTTCAGTAGTCCTTGTTCAGCATGCCTAGCGGTAAGAATTATGACTCCTTGGCGCATCTGGGACTCTTCTCTTCCTCAGTGATAGCTCTAACACAGATGGAAGTGTCTCTGAAGATGAATTTCATGGTTTTGAGGAGTTTATGACTGAAAGCAATGCCCAGGATACCAGAAGGAAGGAAGGAAGAAAGAAAGAAAGGAAGGAAGAGATGAGAGGAAGGAAGGAAGGAAAGAAGAGATGAGAGGAAGGAAGGAAAGAAGTAAGGAAGGAGGAAAGGAAGGAAGGAAGAAAGGAAGGTAGGTAGGAAGGAAAGGAAGGAGGTTATGGGGAAGAAGACATGGGACCCTTTTTGTGTTGACAGGTTGACAGGCAGGGAGGGTGGTGAGTAATGGTATAATATGTCATTTTGACAGCTGCCTTACCCTGACTCAGCAAATTTAGATGTCCACACACACCCCACACACATCTTAGCCAAGTCTAATACAGTTGATGGAAAGTGTCACATATAAAGTGTAATTAGTAAAATTTTAGAAAATGGAATAAGTAAGTAAACCCAGGATTCTGATTTAAATTTAATTATGTAGTACCGTATATATTATAGAACAATAGTAATAAACAATTTTTTTTATTTTTGGTTTGTGTAAACAAGTTTTGTAAACAATATAATGATACTAATGTTTATGCATACATTGTGTTGCATACATTGCACCATACTTTGGTTTCACAGGCCACATAAGTTATGTGAAAAATAAAATAGTGAAAAAAGCAAGAAACCTTTGAAAGGAAGTAAACCAAAGTTTACCGGGTGAGCGGCATTTGCAGCTGTTGCCATACGCGGCTCATTTTTTGCCAACTTTATGCCTCTATATCTCGGTAAGTATTTATTGCAAAAAAAAAATTTTTGGGCTTAAAAGAATCAGAAAAATAAATTTAACATTTTGATAAGAAAAAATAATTTTTTTTTTTTTTAATATTTTGCGACACCAGGAGACTTCAGGATTTGGGGTTGCGACAGTCAAAGGGTTAAAGGAGGAATACCTGTAATTATAAAATTTTTTGCTACCTCTCCTTTGTATTACTATAAAATAATGAAAAAGTAAAATTTACCACTCCATAACCTTTGTCTAGTTTTAAGTATAGCCTGTAAGCATTAGATTAGTCTGCCCGAAATGCTCAGGCATGCTAGTGGCTTTTGTTTGTGCTTAAAATTTTTTATAACATGTAAATTTTGTACGTATTTGTATAAAGTGGGGACTACCTGTACAATGAATACCCTTTCTGGGACATCATTATTTTGAAGGAATATCTTGAAAATATATGGCAGTGGAGATGTCATGTCTGAGGGCAATGTGTGGTGTGAATACAATGCAGAGAACTCGTAGTTTGGAAATCAGGAGGAGGTACGGGATTACCAAAACTATTATCCAGAGGGCTGAGGAGGGGTTGTTGAGGTGGTTCAGACATGTAGAGAGGATGTAACAAAATAGAATGACTTCGAGAGTGTATAAATCTGTAGTGGAGGGAAGGCAGGGTAGGGGTCGGCTTAGGAAAGGTTGGAGGGAAGGGGTAAAATAGGGTTTGTGTGTGAGGGGCTTGGACTTCCAGCAAGCATGTGTGAGCGTATTTGATAAGAGTGAATGGAGACAAATGGTTTTTAGGACTTGACATGCTGTTGGAGTGTGAGCGAAGTAACATTTATGAAGGGATTCAGGGAAACTAGCAGGCCCGACTTGAGTCCTAGAGATGGGAAGTACAGTGTCTGCACTCTGAAGGAGGGGTGTTAATGTTGCAGTTTTATAACTGTAGTGTAAGCACGCCTCTGGCAAGACAGTGATGGAGTGAATGATGATGAAAGTTTTTCTTTTTCGGGCCACCCTGCCTTGGTGGGAAATGGCCGATGTGTTAATATAAATAAATAATGTGGCACTAATGCTTATATGCCTACTTTGCATTGATACCCTGAACTTTAAACACACATTGTAACATTTTAACCATATGTTAGAAAATTTTATGGATATGGCACTAACTGGCCCCAAAAAAAATGTAAAGAAGAAAAACCACACAAGGTTATGGCATTTATTGTAGGCAGTTTTTTGCTTTGGACAAGTTTTATAAAGTTTATTTAGGAAAAGACAGATGTTGAACCAGTGATGGTGAATAGGATTTCCCCTTTTTTTTTTGGTTATCCCTAGTCTAGTGAAGAGAAGCGAGGATTTTTGTGTTATAATTGTGAGATGCGTGCTTACCTTGAGTGCTCCTTTGGAAGCAAAGGGCAAGCATATCTTAAAGGGGGAGAGAGAGTAGAGAATAATAATAATAGTAATAGTTGGGGAATTGGAGGTATTGGGAAGATGGTGGGAATATTTTGAGGAACTTTTAAATGTTTATTAAGTAAGTAAGTAAGTAAGTTTATTCAGGTATACACAAATACAGTTACATAGAGTATCATACATAACAGCATATGTGTAGAGAACCTAGGATAACCCAAAAAAGTCAGACAGCGACTTATTTCCATTGGGGTCCTTTTAATACCTTATTATTTTACTATGAAGGAGATATACTAGGAATAAGGTAAAAAAAGTTATTTACATTTATATGTGTGTTAGCTAAAAAAATAAAAAATCATTCTCCTCCCTTTCTGTTGCTACATTCATTAGGTACCTTTTGGCTATCTTCTTGACCTGGTTCATGCTATGACTGGCTTTGACATGTGCAGGCAGTCTGTTCCATTTCTTTATTGCCATACAAGGTGTTTGAAGCCTGGCCACTGACTGTGGATACTTCAAAGTTGTGCTCTCTCTCCCTATTACTATGATTGCTTTGATTTACAGCCTTGACAAAATTGGCAGCAAGATATTCTGGATATTGTTTGTGAGCAATTTTATAAACTTGATTTAACTTCAGTTGTTTTGCTCTGTCTTCAACATTCAGCATATCCAATTGTAGTAATTCATCCTGGCCTACATGCTCTCTTGGACCCATGTCCAGGATGAATCTTACCATTTTGTTCTGGGTGATTTGCAGTTTTTATTTCATTTTTTTTTTGCCATGGCAGAGTACCATGAAGAGCAAGCGTAGTCTATATGATATTGTCTGTAGAGGAACTTCAGTCTGGCATTCGCTTTCTTTACTACACTGTTCCCTATCAGTTCTCCTGACATGCATGGGTCAAAGGGTATTACAATATTACAATATTAGTTACGAGAGCTGTGGCAAACCCGATTACTCAGCCTGTTATTCTTAGGGATACTGCTCTCATAACCAACACTGCAATACCGTAACAATATAATAAAGGTTTTTGTCCGGGATATTAAAATAGACACATTAACTTATAAATATATATATTATTTTCTTTTACTAGTAAAACTTTATATAACTATAGTACAATCTCTGTACAACATATAAAAGCAAAAGCATGATCTTTGGTACAATAAAGATAAGCGTAATATTTGTACTAAGGTAACAATAATATCACATTGTTATTTGAACGACTATGCTGTCTAATCAGTGTCACACAACACCACTCAGTGTAACAGACATCAACTCAGTGACACTACACATCACAAACTAAGTGACACTACACATCACAATCAGTGTCACAAGACAAATTCTTACTAGTGTCATACAAGACACCATCTTACTAGTGTCACACAAGACACCATCTTACTAGTGTCACACAAGACACCATCTTACTAGTGTCACAGACATCTATAGTTCACAAGACACATCTTACTAGTGTCACACAAGACACCATCTTACTAGTGTCACACAAGACACCATCTTACTAGTGTCACACAAGACACCATCTTACTAGTGTCACACAAGACACCATCTTACTAGTGTCACACAAGACACCATCTTACTAGTGTCACACAAGACACCATCTTACTAGTGTCACACAAGACACCATCTTACTAGTGTCACACAAGACACCATCTTACTAGTGTCACACAAGACACCATCTTACTAGTGTCACACAAGACACCATCTTACTAGTGTCACACAAGACACCATCTTACTAGTGTCACACAAGACACCATCTTACTAGTGTCACACAAGACACCATCTTACTAGTGTCACACAAGACACCATCTTACTAGTGTCACACAAGACACCATCTTACTAGTGTCACACAAGACACCATCTTACTAGTGTCACACAAGACACCATCTTACTAGTGTCACACAAGACACCATCTTACTAGTGTCACACAAGACACCATCTTACTAGTGTCACACAAGACACCATCTTACTAGTGTCACACAAGACACCATCTTACTAGTGTCACACAAGACACCATCTTACTAGTGTCACACAAGACACCATCTTACTAGTGTCACACAAGACACCATCTTACTAGTGTCACACAAGACACTCTTACCAGTGTCACAAGACAAATTCTTACAAGTATCACAATACCAGTGTCACAATTACTGTCACACAAGATAACGCCCCAATGTCTCACACTTTGTGTAATCCTGTGTCAAGGACACCCTGCTGTAACACACATTCGCTTCTGTGTCAACGACACCCTTGCCTGTGTCC
Organism: Cherax destructor; assembly: GCA_009830355.1. Lineage (NCBI taxonomy): Eukaryota > Metazoa > Arthropoda > Malacostraca > Decapoda > Parastacidae > Cherax > Cherax destructor. The sequence goes on along the minus strand of WNWK01041489.1, from coordinate 6,797 downwards.
CATGACACTCACTCGCTACTGTGTCATCACAGACACCCTGTTCACTGTGTTCTCATAACACTCAATCGCTTTAGGGTCTACACCCTTGCCTGTGTCCACTCCGTCTCTTTGTCCTTTTCTCTGTGTAACAGCGGTCCATCGTGCCCTTTCCGCTGGTTCACTCTCCATGCCAAACAAGTTGCATGTCTCACGTGACATGTACGAACCATAGTCACTGCATGGGTCGTCATGCGGTCAGCAAACTGAGTCCAGTATGGTAGCTGGGGTACAGAAAGGCAATCTCCACAGCTCAACATAAACCATACTGCAAATAACTGAGTAGTAAGGCAGACTGATACCACGTTACTCAGTCAAGTCGTTGATCATACTGCCTCTTGTCAGGTTGCCCTCCCTGACATAAACTGGGCGCTGCAGCCCAGTAAAATACTGGACGTGCAGTACCCAAATGGTCCGTCAACCATTTGACCCAATTATCTTGTTCAGGGGTTGCAACAAAGGGGAGTCCCAGATATTTTACTGAGGAACCTGAAGTGATGGGTTCCCCATTACACCGGACATTAAAATTATTTACCCTTCTCAGTTTTTGTTTCGTGCCAAAGAGTATGGCTTCCGTTTTCCCAAGGTGTAACGATAGTTTGTTGTCTACTAACCATTTGCTACAGGACTCCAGTTCTAGTGTTATTACATTAGCTATATCTTGTGAGTCTTTACCTGACACTAACAGAGCACTGTCATCCGCATACAGTAGGAGTTTGCAGTTGACACTGATAAGCATGTCGTTAACATAACATAGAAATACATACAGTGGTACTCCGAGTTTTGAACATCTCCCAACTCGAACAGTTATAGAAGTGTATTATTGTAAGTGCTTTTGTAAGTGTATTTTTGGGGGTCAGAAATGGACTAATCTAATTTACTACATTACAGTGGACCCCCGAGTTTCGTAAAAACTTCACTCCTGAAGTCTGCTCAAGTGCCATTACCGAACGAATTTACTCCCTTAAGGAAAAATTTCACGTAGGTTAGTCTATTTCAGACCCCTAAAAATACACTTCCACAAGAACTTACAAAATTATACTTACATAATTGCACGATTTCCGGGGTATTCGTTAACCGAGGGTCCACTGTACAGTGGACCCCCGAGTTTCGTAAAAACTTCACTCCTGAAGTCTGCTCAAGTGCCATTACCGAACGAATTTACTCCCTTAAGGAAAAATTTCACGTAGGTTAGTCTATTTCAGACCCCCAAAAATACACTTCCACAAGAACTTACAAAATTATACTTACATAATTGCACGATTTCCGGGGTATTCGTTAACCGAGGGTCCACTGTACAGTGGTACCTCGAGTTACGATGGTCCCCAAAATCGCCCTTTTATGTAAGTTTATTTTTTTAAATGCTTTTGTAAGTATATTTTTGGGGGTGTAAAAGGACTAGTCTATTTTACATTATTCCTTAAGGGGATAAATTCATTTGGTAATGACACTTGAACAGCATTCTCGAACGAAAAAATATCGTAACTCGAGGTACCACTGTATTCCTTATGGGAACAAATTCGTTCGGTAACGGCAGTCGAACAGCCTTCTGGAACGAATTATGGCCGAAACTCGGGGTACCACTGTAATAAGGGACCCAGAATACTACTACCTTGGGGAACTCCACATGCTATCGGCAGGGGTTCTGATTGTGTTTTGTTGATTTTGACAATTTGTTTCCTATTGCTAAGATAGGACTTAAACCAGTCTATGTAACCTATGCCAATAGCTTGAAGTGTCTTACATAATATATTGTGATTGACAGTATCCAAGGTCTTTTGCAAGTCTAAGGTTACCATTCCTATGAGGTTCCTTATCAACATTTCAGTTCTCATGTAATCCATCAGATTAATTAGGGAGGTGTTGGTTGAGTAAGATCTCCTAAATTTAGCCTGATTGGTAACTATGAAGAATGTTATTGTCATTAACCCTTTGAGGGTCGAGAGGCCCTCTCCCAAACTCGTTCTCAGGGTCGAAAAATATTAGGAAAAAATAAAATTATTTTTTCTTATGAAATGATAGTTTTTTTTTGTGATTTTTATCCACCAAAAAAAAAATTTTTGCGATCAATACTTAGTGAGATATGGAGGCGTGAAGTTGACAGAAATTGAACCGCTTACGGCAACATCGCCGACTGCCGGTCACCCGGAAATAGTTTATTTTGTTTTTTCCTACTTTTTTCTTTTATTTTTTAATATTTTATTTTTTTCAAGTAACTTTTATGGCCTGTGAGTCCAATATAAAGACTATTTGGTATATATTCACTCATTGTATACTACACAATACCCACACAAACTTTGCTGTCATTATATTGTTTACAAAACATGTTTACACAAATCAACAATAAAAAAATGTTGTTTATTAATATTTTTCTATCATATATATAAACATATAGAGTCACTGGACAAGTTCCTAGAACTGCAAGAGGTTCAGAAAGCTTGTAGTTGTGTGGGGGTGGACTTGAAAATATGCCTAGTCACCAGCATAATTAGTGTCACAATAACAAATTACACCATCACTCACCACCCTCACTGCCTGTCAACACCCATCCCTTCCTCATTACCCCACCAACCCACATGGAAATAAATCACTGTCTAAATTTTGGGTTATCCTAGGTTGATGGTTGTCCTTCCTTACTTCTTACCCTCATTCATTTCTACCTTCCTTCCTTCCGACCTTCCCTCCATCCTACCTACCCTTCCATCCTTCCTACCTACCTTCCCTCCTTCCTTCCTCTCATCTCTTCCTTTCTTCCTTCCTATCTTCCTTCCTCTCATCTCTTCCTTTCTTCCTTCCTACCTACCTTCCCTCCTTCCTTCTTTACTTCTTCCTCTCATCTCTTCCTTTCTTCCTTCCTCTCATCTCTTCCTTTCTTCCTTCCTCTCATCTCTTCCTTTCTTCCTTCCTCTCATCTCTTCCTTCGTTCCTTCCTACCTTCCTTTCTTCCTTCCCTCTGGTTTCCTGGGCATTGCTTTCGGTCACAAACTCCTCAAAACCAAGAAATTCATCTTCACTGACACTTCCATCTGTGTTTAAACTGTCGCTTGGGAACAAAAGAGTCCCAATTCACAGAGGAGTGAGGAGTTTCTTACCGCTAGACATGGTGAACAAGGGTTATTGAAATGGGGTTCCCACAATGCACCACTGGCTCCACGATTTTTTTTATACTGCGCACACTGACCGTGCAGACCCATTCTCTCATATGTAGGCATACCAGCTTTCTCCCTCTTGATTTGAAGGAGCTAGAATTTATGCGTTCAAGTACGTGACCGACCCTGGCTGCAATGACGTACAAGTACGTGACCGACCCTCAAAGGGTTAAGATACTTAACTACTTGACAGTACACCACCTTCTCTAGAATTTTGGATATTACACTGAGTATACTAACAGGCCTATAGTTGCTGACATCAGCCCTACTATTTTTCTTGAAGGTAGGAGTAACTCTGGCCTCCTTGAACCCCTCTGGTATGGTATTAGTGGTTATGGACAAATTTATTATATGAGCAATGGGGATTGGCAATTCAGAGGCATCATCTTTTAGGAACTTAGATGGAATGTTATCTGGGCAATTCAGAGGCACCATCTTTTAGGAACTTAGATGGAATGTTATCTTAGTTGGGTTTAACCTGCTTAGTTCTTTTCGCATGGAATCATGAGATACACTTACTAGTTGACAACTGTTTGGGTTTACCCCTTTATTGGTATAGTGTGTTTTAAATTTATCAGAGTCTGTGTTAAAGGTATTTGATGCAGTTGGTAGTTTACTTACTAGTGTTGATGCGACAGTTGTGTAGTATGAATTAAAACAATTTGCCACTAGTTGTTTCGTGGCATACCTCGTTATCGATATTTAGTACTATGTTAGATCTATCTACTGGTTTATGGCTATACCCCAACTGTTTTAGTTGTTGCCAGAGCTTTCTAGGGTTATTCTTGTACTCTTCAATTTTTTATTAATAGTCCTTGCCTTTGCACCTTTTATAAGCCTCTGCATTCTGTTCCTCACTCTCTGGAATTCATTTAGCGCTGCAATATCCTGTCTGTTTGCCTTAAATCTTTTTAGCAACTGGTCTCTGAATTTCATATTATCTAATATGATGAAGAGAGGGGGGCAGTAATTTCATGCACTGGCCAGGGAGGTAGTATAACATCTTTTAGGAGTGAAGAAGAGCCAGATGTGAGTGTGGGGGAGGTGTGTGAGTCATTACATAGAATGAAAGGGGTTAAAGAAGCTGGAACTGACGGGATCATGACGGAATTGTTAAAAGCAGGGGGAAATATAGTGTTGGAGTGGTTGGTATTTTTGTTCAACATATGTATGAAAGAGGGAAAGGTACCTAGGGATTGGCATAGAGCATGTATAGTTCCTTTTTATAAAGGGAAGGGGGCAAAAGAGATTTTAAAAATTATAGGGGAACAAGTTTGCTGAGTTCTCCGTGGGGAAGTGGAGCAGAATTCTTCCTCTGTAAGCCATGTGTGTCGTAAGAGGTGACTTAAATGCCGGGAGCAAGGGGCTAGTAACCACTTCTCCTGTATACATTTTTTTTTTTTTATTAACACATCGGCCGATTCCCACCAAGGCAGGGTGGCCTGAAAAAGAAAAACTTTCATCATCATTCACTCCATTACTATCTTGCCAGAGGGGTGCTTTACACTACAGTTATAAAACTGCAACATTAACACCCCTCCTTCAGAGTACAGACACAGTACTTCACACTCCAACAGCACGTCAAGTATTAAAAACCATTTCTCTCCATTCACTCCTATCAAATACGTTCATGCATGCTTGCTGGAAATCCAAGCCCCTCTCACACAAAACCTTCTTTACCCCTCCCTCCAACCTTTCCTAGGCCGACCCCTACCCCGCCTTCCCTCCACTACAGATTTATACACTCTCGAAGTCATTCTATTTCATTCCATTCTCTCTACAAGTCCGAACCACCTCAACAACCCCTCCTCAGCCCTCTGGATAGTAGTTTTGGTAATCCCGCACCTCCTAATTTCCAAACTCCGAATTCTCTGCATTATATTCACACCACACATTGACCTCATACATGACATCTTCACTGCCTCCAGCCTTCTCCTCGTTGCAACATTCATCACCCATGCTTCACACCCATATAAGAGTGTTGGTATAACTATACTCTCATACATTCCCCTCATTACTTCCATGGACAAAGTTCTTTGTCTCCACAGACTCTGCAGTGCACCACTCACCCTTTTCCCCTCATCAATTCTATGATTCACCTCATCCTTCATAGGTCCATCTCCTGACATATCCACTCCTAAATATCTGAATACATTCACCTCCTTCATACTCTCCCTCCAATCTGATATCCAATCTTTTGTCACCTAATGTTTTTGTTATCCTCATCACCTTACTCTTTCCTATATTCACTTTCAATTTTCTTCTTTTACATACCCTACCAAATTCTTCCACCAACCTCTGCAACTTCTCTTCAGAATCTCCCAAAAGCACAGTGTCATCAGCAAAAAGCAACTGTGACAACTCCCACTTTGTATTTGATTCTTTATCTTTTAACCCAACACCTCTTGCCAAGACCCTCGCATTCACTTCTCTTACAACCCCATCTATAAATACAGTGGTACCCCGACTTACGATATTTTTTCATTCCAGAATACTGTTCAAGTGCCATTACCAAACGAATTTATCTCCATAAGAAATGATGTAAAATAGACTAGTCCTTTTAGACCCCCAAAATTACACTTACAAAAGCATTTAAAAAAATAAACTTACATAAAAGGGTGTGTTTGGGGACCATTGTAAGTCGGGGTACCACTGTATATTGAACAACCATGGTGACATCACACATCCTTGTCTAAGGCCTACTTTTACTGGGAAATAATCTCCCTCTCTCCTACACACTCTAACCTGAGCCTCACTATCCTCATAAAAACTCTTCACTGCTTTCAGTAACCTACCTCCTATTCCATACACCTGCAACATCTGCCACATTGCCCCCCTATCCACCTTATCATACGCCTTTTCCAAATCCATAAATGCCACAAAAACCTCTTTACCCTTATCTAAATACTGTTCATCTATATGTTTCACTGTAAACACTTGGTCTACACACCCCCTACCTTTTCTAAAGCCCCCTTGTTCATCTGCTATCCTGCTCTCCATCTTACTCTTAATTCTTTCAATAATAACTCTACCATACACTTTACCAGGCATACTCAACAGACTTATTCCCCTATAATTTTTGCACTCTCTTTTGTCCCCTTTGCCTTTATACAAAGGAACTACAGTGGACCCCCGGTTTTCGTAATTTATTCGTTCCAGAATGCTGTTCAAGTGCCATTACCAAACGAATTTATTCCCATAAGGAATAATGTAAATTAGACTAGTTCTTTTAGACCCCCAAAAATACACTTAAAAAAGCACTTACAAAAATACACTTACATAATTGTTCGAGTTTGGAGCATAATGAACACCGGGGGTCCACTGTATACACGCTCTCTGCCAATCCCTAGGTACCTTACCCTCTTTCCATACATTTATTAAATAATAGCACCAACCACTCCAAAAGTATATCCCCGCCTGCTTTTAACATTTCTATCTTTATCCCATCAATCCCAGCTGCCTTACCCCCTTTCATTTTACCCACTGCCTCACGAACCTCCCCCACACTCACAACTGGCTCTTCCACACTTCTACAAGATGTTATTCCTCAAAATATTCCCTCCATCTTCCCGATATCTCTAACTCTCCTCTCCTATTTTTAATTGTCAAATA
>WNWK01041488.1:0-16427 GCA_009830355.1 Cherax destructor | reverse complement strand
GGAATCTCAAGATACACCAATAGATGTTGCGAAAGATGCTTCGGTTTCTCCAGGAAGCCTTTTCAGGCTACCCCTATTGAAATAGAGGATGCCGCTCCAGTAGATAGTCAAACCCCGCTAGAAAATACCGAACCCGGTGAAGAGGCTCAAGGGCTACGAAGGTCTGGACGTACACGTCACCCACCTAACCGTTTGGAGGATTACTGTATCTGATATTTTAGAAGGGGGAGATTGTAGTGATACCGCTCTTGTGGAGAGCCGCAGCAGGACACAATACGGCACCACCTCAGGGGGCCCCTAACAATAACAACAAACAGTACGGCGATGGCCCAGCATGGCGTGTGGTCTCGCTCTTACACAAATACATTCGTGATGCAGATTACATGGTAAGCTTAAATATGTCGCCAGTAGCTATAGCTTTTCTGAGGACATATGCACCTTACATCACCTGTCCTGCAGCAGCAGTCATTAGATGTATTTTCTTCTGTTGCAGACATGTACCATGGATTTTGTGTTCAATAAAGCCTAGAAATGAGGCCTGTGTTTTTATCACAACACCCTCTCCACTTGTAGCTCAACTATATAATCAAAACGCAGAACCAAATGATCACTAGCTCCAAGGGGCCTTTCATACGTGATATCCTCGATGTCCGAACTATTCAAGGTGAATACTAGGTCCAGTCTTGCTGGATCATCCCCACCTCTCTGGTAGTGTCTCTAACATGTTGATGCATGAGGTTTTCCAGTACCACATCCATCATCTTGGCTCTCCATGATCCAGGACCTCCATGGGGCTCCAGGTTTTCCCAGTCAATCTCTTTGTGATTGAAATCACTCATAACTAGTAACTTTGGTCTCCCTGTGTGGGGTCTTCTGGCCACCTCGGCTAGTGTGTCAACCATTGCTCTGTTGCTCTCGTCGTATTCATCTGTTGGCCTTCTGCAGTTATGTGGTGGGTTGTACATTACAGCAATTACCACCTTATGGCTCTCAGACTGAATTGTTCCTACTATGTAGTCCCTTTCGCCCATTCCATCCATTCCTTCCACTTCCTCAAATCCCCACTGGTTCTTAATGAGTAGTGCAACTCCTCCTCCCCCTCTGCTCCCTCTATCTTTCCTGAGGATTTGATATTCGGGTGGAAAGATTGCATCTGTTATCATCCTGGTGAGTTTCGTTTCTGTGAGTGCTATTATGTCTGGGGATGTCTCCTTTATTCTTTCATGCCACTCCTCACATTTATTTGTTATACCATCTGCATTTGTATACCAAACCTTCAACTTCTTTTATAATACCGTAGTCTGGGGGGTACGTTGGGGTTGGGAAAGTGGGAGACCTGATGAGGAACTATGGGTGGTTGGTGTGAAGGTGGAGTTTGTAATGAGGTGGGTGGAAACATTGTGATAGTAGAGGAATGTTATTGTTGTTGTTATTGGGTGTAAAGGTTGTGATATAAAGGAACGTAATTGTTGTTGACTTTGGGGTCCAGTCCCTGGACCCATTATGTACCTCTGTAATCTTTTGACTACCGCCCACAGGATGGGTATGGGGTGCATAATAAAGATATTAAACTAAACTAACTACGGGTGTCCCGTCACTAGATCGCTAGCGCACTCAGCTCACACACTGAGGTCCGTATTTTGATCCACGGTACAGGTGGAGACATTAGGGCGCGTTTCCTTAAAACACCTACTGTCCCTGTTCACCTAGCAGTAAAATAGGTACCTGGGTGTTAGTGGACTGGTGTGGGTCGTATCCTGGGATAAAACTGACCTAATTTGCGGGAAATGCTCAGCATAACAAGGGACTTTCTATATAGTAGTATGTCATTGATGTCAGCTATGGTCTGTATACCTTGTACATATACTGGTAGTAAATAAAGATTATTATTATTATTAAGTTTGTGACGGTAGTATAATGTTATTGCTGAGTATGTGAAGGGAAGTAATGTTAGTAAAGGGAGTGTTCTTACGAATGAATGACCGTGGTGGCAGCATACCTGGAGTTTACCTGGAGAGGGTTTCGTGGGTCAACGCACCCGCGGCCCTGTCTGTGACAAGGCCTCATGGTGGATCAGGGCCTGATCAACCAGGCTGTTACTGCTGGCCGCATGCAGTCCAACGTGCGAACCACAACCTGGCTAGTCAGGTACCGACTTTAGGTGCCTGTCCAGTGCCTGCCTGAAGACAGCCAGGGGTCTATTGGTAATTCCCCTTATGTATTCTGGGAGGCAGTAGCAGAATATTATTTGTTATATAATTCTCTGTGTTGTACGTTCACATTTCAATGTTAGCCGGACCTGACTCGACTTAATGTTTATTAACGTAATGTTTCTTCCTCCTCAACATTTCTAGTCCAGGGGCTGGCTAACGGGGGTTATAATAAACTAGCCACCTCGCTGGCAAAATCTAAATCTAATACACACACAACCCGCACATATAAAAGGGAGGAGCTTACGACGACGTTTCGGTCCGACTTGGACCATTTACAAAGTCACACTGTTCCAGTCACAGTATTGTGCCTTTTTTGTTATCTAAATCTAATCTTTCAAAGACCTGTCGAGCTGTTGAGTGACAGTCCTGGTTTTTACTCGTGTACTTTTCATTTAATAACTTTGTGACTTGAGTCATCTGACACATGACAGACGAGGTGGACTGCTTCAGCTGTGTCATATCTCAGTGACACAATGTTGTATCTATCTTTACCTACTGGTGTCACATCCTGGTGCTACATCCAGGTGTCACATCCAGATGTCACATCCAGGTGTCACATCTAGGTGTCACATCAAGGTGCTATATTCAGGTGTCACATCCAGGTGCTACATCCAGGTGATACATCCAGGTGTCACATCCAGGTGCTACATCCAGGTGCTACATCCAGGTGCTACATCCAGGTGCTACATCCAGGTGCTACATCCAGGTGCTACATCCAGGTGCTACATCCAGGTTCTACATCCAGGTGTCACATCCAGGTGCTACATCCAGGTGCTACATCCAGGTGCTACATCCAGGTGTCACATCCAGGTGCTACATCCAGGTGCTACATCCAGGTGCTACATCCAGGTTCTACATCCAGGTTCTACATCAAGGTATCACATCCAGGTGTCACATCCAGGTGCTACATCCAGGTGTCACATTCAGGTGCTACATCCAGGTGTCACATCCAGGTTCTACATCCAGGTTCTACATCCAGGTGTCACATCCAGGTGTCACATCCAGGTGCTACATCCAGGTGTCACATCCAGGTGTCACATCCAGGTGTCACATCCAGGTGTCACATCCAGGTGTCACATCCAGATGCTATATTCAGGTGTCACATACAGGTGCTACATCCAGGTGTCACATCCAGGTGTCACATCCAGGTGCTACATCTAGGTGTCACATCCAGGTGTAACATCCAGGTGTCACATCCAGGTGTCACATCCAGGTGTCACATCCAGGTGTCACATCCAGGTGACATATTCAGGTGTCACATCCAGGTGCTACATCCAGGTGTCACATCCAGATGCTATATTCAGGTGTCACATCCATGTGTAACATCCAGGTGCTACATCCAGGTGCTACATCCAGGCGTCACATCCAGGTGTCACATCCAGGTGCTACATCCAGGTGTCACATCCAGGTGCCACATCCAGGTTCTACATCCAGGTGCCACATCCAGGTTCTACATCCAGGTGCCACATCCAGGTTCTACATCCAGGTGCTACATCCAGGTGTCACATCCAGGTTCTACATCCAGGTGTCACATCCAGGTGCTACATCCAGGTGCTACATAGGTGCTACATCCAGGTGTCACATCCAGGTGCTACATCCAGGTGCTACATACAGGTGCTACATCCAGGTTCTACATCCAGGTTCTACATCCAGGTTCTACATCAAGGTGTCACATCCAGGTGTCACATCCAGGTGCTACATCCAGGTGTCACATTCAGGTGCTACATCCAGGTGTCACATCCAGGTTCTACATCCAGGTTCTACATCCAGGTGTCACATCCAGGTGTCACATCCAGGTGCTACATCCAGGTGTCACATCCAGGTGTCACATCCAGGTGTCACATCCAGGTGTCACATCTAGGTGTCACATCCAGATGCTATATTCAGGTGTCACATACAGGTGCTACATCCAGGTGTCACATCCAGGTGTCACATCCAGGTGCTACATCCAGGTGTCACATCCAGGTGTAACATCCAGGTGTCACATCCAGGTGTCACATCCAGGTGTCACATCCAGGTGTCACATCCAGGTGACATATCCAGGTGTCACATCCAGATGCTATATTCAGGTGTCACATCCAGGTGCTACATCCAGGTGTCACATCCAGATGCTATATTCAGGTGTCACATCCAGGTGTCACATCCAGGTGTCACATCCAGATGCTATATTCAGGTGTCACATACAGGTGCTACATCCAGGTGTCACATCCAGGTGTCACATCCAGGTGCTACATCCAGGTGTCACATCCAGGTGTAACATCCAGGTGTCACATTTAGGTGTCACATCCAGGTGCACATCCAGGTGTCACATCCAGGTGACATATCCAGGTGTCACATCCAGTGCATATCAGGTGTCACATCCAGGTGCTACATCCAGGTGTCACATCCAGGTGCCACATCCAGGTGTCACATCCAGGTGACATATCCAGGTGTCACATCCAGGTGCTACATCCAGGTGTCACATCCAGGTGCCACATCCAGGTTCTACATCCAGGTGCCACATCCAGGTTCTACATCCAGGTGCCACATCCAGGTTCTACATCCAGGTGCTACATCCAGGTGTCACATCCAGGTTCTACATCCAGGTGTCACATCCAGGTGCTACATAAAGGTGCTACATAAAGGTCCCACATCCAGGTACTGCATCCAGATGCTACATCCAGATGTCACATCCAGGTCCTACATCCAGGTGCTTCATACAGGTGTCACATACAGGTGTCACATCCAAGTGCCACATACAGGTGTCACATGCAGGTGTCACATCCAGGTGCCACATGTAGGTGTCACATCCAGGTGCCACATCCAGGTGTCACATCCAGGTGTCACATCCAGGTGCTACACCCGGGTGCCACATCCAGGTGTCACATCTAGGTGCCACATCCAGGTGTCTCATCCAGGTGCTACACCCGGGTGCCATATCCAGGTGGCACATCCTGGTGTCACAGCCAGGTGTCACATCCAGGTGCTACACCCGGGTGCCTTCCAGGTGTCACATCTAGGTGCCACATCCAGGTATCTCATCCAGGTGTCACATCCAAGTGTCACATCTAGGTGCTACACCCGGGTGCCATATCCAGGTGGCACATCCTGGTGTCACATTCAGGTGTCACATCCAGGTGCCACATCCAAGTGCCACATAAAGGTGCCATATCCAGATGCCACATCCTGGTGTCACATCCAGGTGTCACATCCAGGTGTCATATCCAGGTGCCACATCCAGGTGTCACATCCAGGTGCCACATCCACGTGCCACATCCAGTTGTCACATCCAGGTGCCACATAAAGTTGTCACATCCAGGTGCCACATCCAAGTGTCACATCCAGGTGCCACATCCACGTGTCACATCCAGTTGTCACATCCAGGTGCCACATCCAAGTGTCACATCCAGGTGCCACATCCAGGTGCCACAGACAACTAAAGAGTAAGTGGACTAAAGATATATCCCAGTACTGTCCTCTTACAAGCCATCGTCAGTACCCAGACGCAGTCAAGCTGGAGGTATGAAATCACCCTCCCTACCCCAGGATAACCTGGGGTAGCGAGGGTTAGAATCCCAGGGTAGGTAGTGCTTGCCTCCCAGGATAACCTGGGGTAGGGAGGGTTAGCCACCCAGGATAACCTGGGGTAGCGAGGGTTAGCCTCCCAGGGTAGGTAATGTTTGCCTCCCAGGATAACCTGGGGTAGGGAGTGTTAGCCACCCAGGATAACCCAGGGTAGGGAGGGTTAGCCACCCAGGATAACCCAGGGTAGGGAGGGTTAACCACCCAGGATAACCCAGGGTAGGGAGGGTTAGCCACCCAGGATATCCCAGGGTAGGGAGTGTTAGCCACCCAATATAACCCAGGGTATGGAGTGTTAGCCACCCAGGATAACCCAGGGTAGGGAGTGTTAGCCACCCAGGATAACCCAGGGTAGGGAGTGTTAGCCACCCAGGATAACACAGGGTAGGGAGTGTTAGCCACCCAGGATAACCCAGGGTAGGGAGTGTTAGCCACCCAGGATAACCCAGGGTAGGGAGGGTTAGCCACCCAGGATAACCCAGGGTAGGTAGGGTTAACCACCCAGGATAACCCAGGGTAGGGAGGGTTAGCCACCCAGGATAACCCAGGGTAGGGAGTGTTAGCCACCCAGGATAACCCAGGGTAGGGAGTGTTAGCCACCCAGGATAACACAGGGTAGGGAGTGTTAGCCACCCAGGATAACACAGGGTAGGGAGTGTTAGCCACCCAGGATAACCCAGGGTAGGGAGGGTTAGCCACCAAGGATAACCCCGGGTAGGGAGGGTTAGCAACCCAGGATAATCAAGAAAGTCAGTGCGTTATGGAGGACAGTCTGTTGTCCCTCAATAGTGTCCCCCAGGTTGCCACCCACACGAGTACCTAACACCCGGGCACTCACTGCTAAGTATACACTGAGAGCAGGTATAATGTAACTAACGCACAGGTACCTCCTTACTGCTACCTGGAGAGAATTCCAGGGGTCAACGCCCCCGCAGCCCGGTCTGTGACCAGGCCTGTTGGACCAGAGCCTGATCAACCAGGCTGTTACTGCTGGCCGCACGCAGTCCAACGTACGAACCACAGCCCGGCTGATCAGGTACCGACTTGAGGTGCCTGTCCAGTGCCTGCTTGAAGACAGCCAGGGGCTTGTTGGTAATCCCCCTGATGTATGCTGGGAGGCAGTTGAACAATCTTGGGCCCCTCACACTTATTGTGTTGTCCCTCAACGGGCTAGTGGCACCCCTGCTCTTCATTGGGGGATGTTACATCGCCTGCCGAGTCTTTTGCTTTCATACGGAGTGATTTTTGTGTGCAAGTTTGGTACTAAGCCCTCGAGAATTTTCCATGTGTATATAATAATGTATCTCTCCCGCCTGCGTTCTAGAGAGTACAGGTTTAGGAACTTCAAGCGTTCCCAGTAGTTGAGGTGGTTTATCGCACTTATGCGTGCGGTGAAGGTTCTCTGCACATTTTCAAGGTCAGCAATTTCACCCGCCTTGAAAGGTGCAGTTAGTGTGCAGCAATATTCCAGCCTAGATAGAACAAGCGATCTGTAAAGTGTCAACATGGGCTTGGCATCCCTGGTTTTGAAGGTTCTCATTATCCATCCTGTCTTTTTTCGAGCAGATGCAATTTCTACATTGTTATGGTCCTTGCTAGGTGAATAGGAACAGTAGTTGTAAGGTAACTAGTGTCCAGGAAATGACAGAAATCGTACACCAACTGCAATCATTTCTGGAGTGGAATCAACAGATATTAGTGCCAGGAAAAAAAGACCCCCCTCCATACCATCAATACCACCAATCCAACGACATTCATCTTTGCAAATATACAGGGTCTAAAGCCAGCAACAAACAACAAGATACCTTACATCCGTGGACTGCTTACAGAGTCAAATGCAATGTTTGCGGCTTTCACAGAGACCCACATAAAGGATCACTTGGACAATGAAATATGGATCCCGGGCTACAACCTATACAAATGTGACAGAGTGAACAGCCAAAAGGAGGGGAGGGGGGTTGGCCTGTATATCACAGAGTCACTTATATGTTCAGAACTACTAAAGGCCTCAAATGATGTAGTTGAAGTATTAACAATAAAGATCGAGAATCAAAACCTGGTCATCGTGGTTGTATACAAGCCTCCGGATGCAACGTCCCAACAATTCCAGGAACAACTTCTGAAAATTGACCACTGTCTGGAAAATCTTCCAGCTCCTGCCCCCAACATCTTGCTCCTGGGGGATTTCAATCTATGGCACCTAAAATGGAGGAATATTGCAAACAATGTGGTAGCAGAGATAACACCAGGAGGCAGCTCAGATGAAAACTCGCACACACATGAACTTTTAAATCTCTGCACCAAATTCACCTTAAACCAGCAAATAATAGAGCCTACTCAGATCACAACATAATAGAGGTCCAGACATGCATGGGGGGAGCCCAGATCGACAAAATGTGATCAGTCGCGAGAGAGCTTTCTCCAAATTCAACTTCAATAACAAAAACATAAGGTGGGACCAAGTCCTAAATGATATAAACTGGGAAGATTACCTAAGCATCACGGATCCTAACCTATGTCTAGAACAAATTAACTCTGTGGCACTTGAGGTTTGCTTTAGGCAAATTCCCTTAAGGAAAAGGAGATGTAAACTAGAAAGAGAGAGGCACTCCCTATACAGGCGCAGGCAAAGAATAACAGAGTGGCTACAAGAGGCCATTATATCTGAAATACGTAGGGAGACACTAGTCAGAGAAATAGCAAACATCGAATTAAAACTAAAGGAATCTTACAGGAATCAAGAAACGCGGGAAGAACTAAAAGCCATAAATGAAATTGAAAGAAACCCAAAGTATTACTTTTCTTATGATAAATCAAAGTCGAGAACAACATCCAGTATTGGGCCCCTACTTAAACGGGATGGGTCCTACACAGATGACAGAAAGGAAATGAGTGAGTTACTAAAGTCCCAGTATGACTCAGTTTTTAGCGAGCCGCTAACAAGACTGAAAATCGAAGACCTAAATGATTTTTAAATGAAAGTGACACAGAACTTGGCAGACGCAAGCCTATCTGACATTACCCTGACGCCAAATGACTTCGAAAAGGCAATAAATGACATGCCCATGCACTCCGCTCCATCAAGAACTGCAAGAAGCCCCTATCACGTGCTTTTAACATCCTATGGAGAGGGAGCATGGACACTGGGGTCGTCCCGCAGCTACTAAAAACAACAGACATAGCCCCACTCCACAAAGGGGGCAGTAAAGCAATAGCACAGAACTACAGACCAATTGCGTTAACGTCCCATATCATAAAATTTTTTGAAAGGGTTCTAAGAAGCAAGATCGCCACTCATCTAGATAACCATCAATTACACAACCCAGGGCAGCATGGGTTTAGAGCAGGTCGCTCCTGTCTGTCCCAACTACTGGACCACTACGACAAGGTCCTGGATGCTCTAGAAGACAAACAAAATGCAGATGTTATATACACAGACTTTGCAAAATCCTTTGACAAGTGTGACCATGGTGTAATAGCACACAAAATGCGTGATAAAGGAATAACAGGAAAAGTTAGTAGATGGATCTATAATTTCCTAACAAGTAGAACACAACGAGTAGTAGTCAACAGAGTAAAGTCTGAGGCGGATACAGTGAAAAGCTCTGTTCCACAAGGCACAGTATTCGCTCACATCCTGTTCCTCATCCTCATATCGGACATAGACAGGGATATAAGCCACAGTGCCGTGTCTTGCTTTGCAGATGACACCCGAATCTGTATGACAGTGTCCACCGTTGAAGACACTGCAAGACTCCAAGCATCTTTAAATGGGCTGCATAAAACAATATGAAGTTCAATGATGAGAAATTTCAATTACTCTGAGGAAATTAAAATCTCATTGGAGTACAAAACAAATTCCAACCACACAATAGAGCGAAAAACGAATGTCAAAGACCTGGGAGTGATCATGTCAGAGGATCTCACCTTCAAGGACCATAACAATGTAGCAATTGCATCTGCTCGAAAAATGACAGGATGGATAATGAGATCCTTCAAAATCAAGGATGCCAAGCCCTTGTTGACACTTTACAGATCGCTTGTTCTATCTAGGCTGGAATATTGCTGCACACTAACTGCACCTTTCAAGGCGGGTGAAATTGCTGACCTTGAAAATGTGCAGAGAACCTTCACCGCACGCATAAGTGCGATAAACCACCTCAACTACTGGGAACGCTTGAAGTTCCTAAACCTGTACTCTCTAGAACGCAGGCGGGAGAGATACATTATTTTATACACATGGAAAATTCTCGAGGGATTAGTACCAAACTTGCACACAAAAATCACTCCCTACGAAAGCAAAGACTCGGCAGGCGATGTAACATCCCCCCAATGAAGAGCAGGGGTGCCACTAGCATGTTGAGAGACAACACAATAAGTGTCAGGGGCCCAAGACTGTTCAACTGCCTCCCAGCATACATCAAGGGGATTGCCAACAAACCCCTGGCTGTCTTCAAGCAGGCACTGGACAGGCACCTCAAGTCTGTACCTGATCAGCCGGGCTGTGGTTCGTACGTTGGACTGCGTGCGGCCAGCAGTAACAGCCTGGTTGATCAGGCTCTGGTCCAACAGGAGGCCTGGTCACGGACCGGGCCGCGGGGGCGTTGAACCCTGGAATTCTCTCCAGGTAGACTCCAGGTAGACAACACATGGTACAAATCTTAGTGAGCAAAGCAGTGGTGCTGGTCTTGTTCTGGATCATTTTGATATATTGGTATCCTCGTGACAACACTTGGTACAAATCTTAGTGAACACAACTCACTGACCTTCCTCACTTCCATGAGAAACAAAAACACTGGTCTTATGTGTTGACCTTTGCACCTACAACCACACAATATCTCCACCATGACATCACTGGCAACACTGGTCTTATGTGCTGACCTTTGTTTACCTGGAGAGAGTTCCAGGGGTCAATGCCCCTGCGGCCCGGTCTGTGACCAGGCCTCATGTTGGATCAGAGCCTCATCAACCAGGCTGTTACTGCTGGCCGCACGCAGTCCAACGTACGAACCACAGCCTGGCTGGTCAGGCACCGACTTTAGGTGCCTGTCCAGTGCCCGCTTGAAGACAGCCATGGGTCTATTAGTAATCCCCCTTATGTATGCTGGGAGGCAGTTGAACAGTCTTGGGCCCCTGACACTTATTGTGTTGTCTCTCAACGTGCTAGTGGCACCCCTGCTTTTCATTGGGGGTATGTTACATCGTCTGCCGAGTCTTTTGCTTTCGTAGGGAGTGACTCTCGTGTGCATGTTTGGTACTAATCCCTCTAGGATTTTCCAAGTGTATATAATAATGTATCTCTCCTGCCTGCGTTCCAGGGAGTACAGGTTTAGGAACTTCAAGCATTCCCAGTAATTGAGGTGGTTTATTGTAGTTATGCGTGCCGTGAAGGTTGTCTGTACATTTTCTAGTTCAGCAATTTCACCTTCCTTGAAAGGTGCAGTTAGTGTGCAGCAATATTCCAGCCTAGATAGAACAAGCGACCTGAAAAATGTCAACATGGGCTTGGCATCCTTGGTTTTGAAGGTTCTCATTATCCATCCTGTCATTTTTCTGGTAGATGCGATTGCTACAGTGTTATGGTCCTTGAAGGTGAGATCCTCTGTCATGATCACTCCCAGGTCTTTGACATTAGCTTTTCGCTCTATTGTGTGGTTGGAATTTGTTTTATACCCCGATGAGATTTTAATTTCCGTTTTCCATATCTGAGTAATTGAAATTTCTCATCATTGAACTTCATATTGTTTTCTGCAGCCAATTTAAAGATTTGGTTGATGTCTGCTTGGAGTCTTGCAGTGTCTTCAACGGTGGACACTGTCATGCAGATTCGGGTGTCATCTGCAAAGGAAGACACAGCACTGTGGCTGATATCCCTGTCTATGTCCGATATAAGGATGAGGAACAGGATGGGAGCAAGTACTGTGCCTTGTGGAACAGAGCTTTTCACAGTAGCTGCCTCAGACTTTACTCTGTTGACTACTACTCTTTGTGTTCTACTTGTTAGGAAATTATAGATCCATCTACCAACTTTTCCTGTTATTCTTTTATCACGCATTTTGTGTGCTATCACACCAAAATGTGTATATAACATCTGTGTATATAACATCTGATTTCTGTTGGTCTTCTAGAGCATCCAGGACCTTGTCGTAGTGGTCCAGTAGTTGGGACAGACAAGAGCGACCTGCTCTAAACCCATGCTGCCCTGGGTTGTGTAATTGATGGGTATCTAGATGAGTGGCGATCTTGCTTCTTAGAACCCTTTCAAAGATTTTTATGATATGGGACGTTAGCGCTATTGGTCTGTAGTTCTTTGCTATTGCTTTACTGCCGCCTTTGTGGAGTGGGGCTATGTCTGTTGTTTTTAGTAACTGCGGGACGACCCCAGTGTCCATGCTCCCTCTCCATAGGATGTTAAAAGCATGTGATAGGGGCTTCTTGCAGTTCTTGATGAACACGGTGTGGCATGTGAACCTTCTTGGGTTGGATGTGGGGCATGTAAACCTTCTTAGGGTGGAGTTGTAGCATGTGAACCTTCTTGGGGAGGTGTTATGGGATGTGAACCTTCTTGGGGAGGTGTTATGGCATGTGAACCTTCTTGGGGAGGTGTTATGGGATGTGAACCTTCTTGGGGAGGTGTTATGGCATGTGAACCTTCTTGGGGTGGTGGTGTGGCATGTGAACCTTCTTGGGGTGGTGTTGCTGCATGTGAACCTTCTTGGGAGAAAAAGTCAGCATATGAGAGGTTTTTACAAAGTAGAAGTGATGCTAGGAGGGAGGAGTATATGAAGAGAAAAAGAGAGGTTAAGAGAGTGGTCAAGCAATGTAAAAAGAGAGCAAATGAGAGGGTGGGTGAGATGTTATCAACAACTTTTGTTGAAAATAAGAAAGTTTTGGAGTGAGATTAATAAGTTGAGGAAGCCTAGGGAACAAATGGATTTGACAGTTAAAAATAGGAGAGGAGAGTTATTAAATGAAGAGTTAGAGGTATCGGGAAGATGGAGGGAATAATTTGAGGAGATGTTAAATGTTGATGAAGACAGGGAAGCTGTGATTTCGTGTATAGGGCAAGGAGGAATAACATCTTGTAGGAGTGTGGAAGAACCAGTTGTAAGTGTGGGGGAAGTTCGTGAGGAAGTGGGTAGAATGAAAGGGGGTAAGGCAGCTGGGATTGATGGGATAAAGATAGAAATGTTAAAAGCAGGTGGGGATAAAGTTCTGGAGTGGTTGGTGCTATTATTTAATAAATGTATGGAAGAGGGTAAGGTACCTAGGGATTGGCAGAGAGCGTGTATTGTTCCTTTGTATAAAGGCAAAGGGGACAAAATAGACTGCAAAAATTATAGGGGAATAAGTCTGTTGAGTGTACCTGGTAAAGTGTATGGTAGAGTTATTATTGAAAGAATTAAGAGTAAGACAGAGAGCAGGATAGCAGATGAACAAGGTGGCTTTAGGAAAGGTAGGGGGTGTGTAGACCAAGTGTTTACAGTGAAACATATAGGTGAACAGTATTTGGATAAGGGTAAAGAGGTTTTTGTGGCATTTATGGATTTGGAAAAGGTGTATGATAAGGTGGATAGGGGGGCAATGTGGCAGATGTTGCAGGTGTATGGAATAGGAGGTAGGTTACTGAAAGCAGTGAAGAGTTTTTATGAGGATAGTGAGGCTCAGGTTAGAGTGTGTAGGAGAGAGGGGGACTATTTCCCAGTAAAAGTGGGCCTTAGACAAGGATGTGTGATGTCACCGTGGTTGTTCAATATTCACCACTTTAGTGAAAAACTAGGAAACCTGATAACTGATGCACACATGAACAAAGACCATTTGCTCCTCACAGGAGATTTCAATATAAATCTCCTACACGACCAGGACCCACAAGTAACAGAATTCACAAAAACTATGAGACAACACCACAGACCACTACCCGACCTTTCTCATAACCATCCTTGGTAAATTGCCCCAAGATATTACAAAAGTTACCTTCAGACTACATAACGAGTCAGCTGTAAATAACTTTATAACAGCTATGATTAACATTGACTGGCATAATGAGTTAGAAACATATTCAGATACTAATGAATGCATCAAGAATTTCCTTTAAAAAACCCACCACCTCTATAACAAGCATTGCCCTAAAAAAACTAAACAGATCACAGCTAAGAGACTTAACAATCCCTGGCTAACACCCAGCATTGTAAAATCCATTAACAAAAGGCACCAATATGAAAAACAATACAGAAGGGGTCTAATAACCAGAGAACAATCCAAACGCTACTCATCAATCCTTACCAGCCTGATAAGAAGGTTAAAAAAATTGTATTATGAGAACAGACTCCAGAACATAAAAGGTGATATGAAAAAGACCTGGAGTACCCTATCTGCAATTCTAGGAAATAAAAAGATATCCAAAAACAACACCATCAAATTATCAAAAACAGATTAACCCCTACTCTCACCAACTGAGACAGCAAACAGAGTTAATGTTTTCTTCTCCACCATAGGAAAGAATCTAGCGAGTAAAATCCCAAGCTCAAACACCCGTCCAACAGACTACCTCACAAACACCTACCCTAATACACTATTCCTAGCTCCTGCCAACCCAATTGAAGTCTCACTCATAATCAACACCCTTAAAAACAAGGCAGGAGACATAAACAGCTTACCAACTTTTATGTACAAAAAAGCTTCACAGGTACTGTCACCAATTATAGCAACACTATTCAATAAATCCATTGAAGCCTCTACCTTTCCATCAATTCTCAAAATAGCTAGGGTCACCCTGATCCACAAAGGAGGTGATCAAACAGACTTGAATAATTATAGACCAATTTCTAATTTACCACTGCTTTCTAAAATCTTCGAAAAATTAATTCATAGACAAATCTATTCCTACCTCGTCTCACACAATGTACTCAACCCCTGTCAATTTGGATTCAGGACAAACAAGAGCACAAACGATGCTATTATGCACATGTTGGAGTTAATATACACCGCACTTGAGAAGAAAGAAGTCCCACTGGGAATCTTCATTGATCTACGCAAAGCTTTTGATACAGTCGACCATGATTTACTGCTCACAAAATTAGCACACTATGGTATAAGGGGGCACCCACTCAACTACCTTAAGTCATACCTTAGCAACAGAAGCCAATACGTGTACACAAATGGAGCGAACTCTTCCACACAACAAATTACAGTCGGAGTCCATCAAGGAAGTGTCCTGGGGCCACTCCTATTCCTCATTTACATAAATGACCTACCGAATGCATCACAACTACTCAAACCTATTTTATTTGCAGATGACACAACATATGTCTTCTCTCACCCAAATCCAGTTATACTGGCTGTTGTGATAAAAACACAGGCCTTATTCCTAGGCTTTATTGAACACAGAATCCATGGTACATGTCTGCAACAGAAGAAAATACATCTAATGTCTGCTGCTGCAGGACAGGTGATGTAAGGTGCATATGTCCTCAGAAAAGCTATAGCTACTGGCGACATATTTAAGCCTACCATGTAATCTGCATCACGAATGTATCTGTGTAAGAGAGAGACCACACGCTATGTGCTGGGCCATCGCTGTACTATGTTTGTTGTTATTGTAAGGGGCCCCTGAGGTGGTGCAGTATTGTGTCCTGCTGCGCTCCCCACAAGAGCGGTATCACTACAACCTCCCTTCTAAAATATCAGATACAGTAATCCTCCATAAGAACATAAGAAAGGAGGAACACTGCAGCAGGCCTGTTGGCCCATTCTAGGCAGGTCCTTCACATTCCATCCCACTAACAGAATATTTGTTCAACCTAATTTTCAATGCTACCCAAGAAATAAGAACATAAGAACATAAGAAAGGAGGAACACTGCAGCAGGCCTGTTGGCCCATACTAGGCAGGTCCTTCACAATCCATCCCACTAACAGAATATTTGCTCAACCCAATTTTCAAAGCTACCCAAGAAATAAGCTTTGACAATTCTCCCACTCATGCGGAGTCCCTCAAACCAACCTCTCACTCATGAATTTATCCAACCTAAATTTGAAACTACCCAAGGTCCTAGCTTCAATAACCCTACTAGGCAGACTGTTCCACTCATCAACTACCCTATTTCCAAACCAATACTTTCCTATATCCTTTCTAAATCTAAACTTATCTAACTTGAATCCATTATTGCGGGTTCTCTCTTGGAGAGATATCCTCAAGACCTTATTTATATCCCCTTTGTTAATACCCATTTTCCACTTGTATACCTCGATCATGTCTCCCCTCATTCTACGTCTTACAAGTGAATGTAATTTAGGGTCTTCAATCTTTCTTCGTAAGGAAGATTTCTAATGCTATGTATTAATTTAGTCATTCTACGCTGAATGTTTTCTAACGAATTTATGTCCATTCTGTAATATGGAGACCAGAACTGAGCTGCGTAATCTAGGTGAGGCCTTACTAATGATGTATAAAGCTGTAATATAACCTCTGGACTTCTGTTGCTAACACTTCTTGATATAAATCCCAGTAATCTATTTGCCATATTACGTACGCTTAGGCATTGCTGTCTTGGTTTAAGGTTGCTGCTTACCATCACCCCCAAGTCCTTCTCGCAATCTGTATGGCTAAGTTCTACGTTATTTAACTTATAAGTGCTTGGGTTATGGACACTCCC
>WNWK01041487.1:0-16429 GCA_009830355.1 Cherax destructor | reverse complement strand
ATATTTGTTAGCTGTTGTGTTGTGTGTATAATCAGTGAGGTGTGTTTGGGGGGTTGAAACATTGCAGTTATCCCGCCTTCTGGGTTGAGTTGACCCACATCTGGACTATCATCGATCTGTTGTTAACTGAAGGGATCCTACTCCACCTTGTCTAGCTTATTCCACTTCTAAATCACCCTAACACTAGACGGGCTTAACCCCTGTAAGCGGGAAAAAAATACTTTCTAAGGCTCCAGGGAAACTTTTCATAGGAGCGTTAGAAAGATATTTTTACTTTTTAATTTAGAAATTAAGTAAGCTAGACGAAGAAGTCCACGAGAGGCCAGGCCCAACACGCAGGGGGGCAGTGTATCGACCCCCAAACAAAACTGGGGAGAAACACAGAAGGACTAATAAATATAACAATGGTAAAAAAGTCAGTGTGTACGAGTAGCAAACCCTTTAACCTTTCTTACTTCTGTCTACCCAAACCTTCTTCACTGCCTCTTCTACCCCAGTCCTGCCGTCACTGTTCTTGCTATCCCCCAAACCTTCTTCACGCTCTCTTCTACCCCAGTCCTGCATACTGTTCTTTATCCCCTCACAACCTTCCACTGCCTCTTCACCCCAGTCCTGAGTCACTGTTCTTGCTATCCCCTCACAACCTTCTTCACTGCCTCTTCTACCCCAGTCCGCAGTCACTGCTTGCATCCCCTCACAACCTCCCACTGCTCTTTCTACCCCGTCCTGCACCGTTCTTGCCATCCCCTCACAACCTTCTTCACTGTTTTTCACCCCAGTCCGCAGTCACTGTTCTTGCATCCCCCACAACCTTCTTCACTGCCTTTTCTACCCCGTCCTGCAGTCACTGTTCTTGCATCCCTCAAACCTTCTTCACTGCCTTTCACCCTGTCCTGCAGCACTTTCTTCTATCCCCTCTATGGACTAAAAAGAAAAGTTCCCATTATTCATATGTTTTACAGCCTCCATTCGTATCCCTTTTCCTGGTGCTTTCTTCCCTATTGTGTGTGTGTGTGTGTGTGTGTTGTTTACTCCTATTTGTACTCACCTATTTGGGTTGCAGGGGCCGAGTCATAGCTCCTGGCCCCGCCTCTTCACTGATTGCTACTAGGTCCTTTCCTGCTCCATGAGCTTTATCAAACCTAGTCTTAAAACTATGATGGTTCCTGCCCACTATGTCGCTTTCCAAGCTATTCCACTTCCTGACAACTCTAGACGAAGAAATACTTCCAACACCTTGACCCAGGGAGTCTTCAACTTCCAAGACCCCTTGTTTC
Organism: Cherax destructor; assembly: GCA_009830355.1. NCBI lineage: Eukaryota > Metazoa > Arthropoda > Malacostraca > Decapoda > Parastacidae > Cherax > Cherax destructor. The sequence goes on along the minus strand of WNWK01041487.1, from coordinate 15,152 downwards.
TGTGTCCCCCTTGGAACATCTTGTCTCTGTCCACCTTATCTATTCCTCGCAGTATTTTTATGTCGTTATCATGTCCCCAACCCTCCTGTCCTCTAGTGTCGTCAGGCCGATTTCCCTTAACCTTTCTTCGAGGACAATCCCCTTAGCTCTGGGACTATCTTGTTGCAAACCTTTCACTTTCTCTACCCTTGACTGCTTGACCAGGGTGGGTTCCAAACTGGTGCTGATACTCCAGTATGGGCCTGATATATGGATACAGAGCTTGAGGTGTGTGTGTGTGTGTGTGTGTGTGTGTGTGTGTGTGTTGTGTGTGTGTGTGTGTGTGTGTGTGTGTGTGTATTAACATGTGTAAAGGGAAGCATTTGAAGGTAAACATTCATTGGGTTTCTTAACAGATGAGTTACTTTTTTTGAAGATTTATTTGTGCTTGTTAATGAGTTATTTTCAATTTTAAGGCATTTTTTACTGAGTGTGTTAGTGTGTGTATCAGTCTATACCTCTGTTAGTGTGTTAAAATGTATATGCCTATTTAATTGTATATAGGTATACCTTTCTATTTTGAAGACCCTGAATACCTTGTAGGTCCAGGTGCTTTTGCCTGCCTGCCGCCTGCCTGCCTGCCTGTGTAGTCTGTTTGATCCAACTGAGGAAAAACATACGTTCTTCAGCTGTAAACTTAGTCATTACACTTGAAAAGTGTAAGCGGAAAGACCTGTTGGAAGACCTTGTGTGTCCAAGGACCCTTTAGGCCATTGAGAAACCTTGCTGGAAGACCTTGTTGTGTACACAGGTCCCCGTCCCTGTAGGACCATTGAGAAACCTCGTGGAAGACCGTGTCCACAAGGACCCCTGATGATCACCAGGTCTTCACAGCATAAGTTGTATTATGGTGATCCTGTACAATTTACGACAGCCATGGCACACTTGGCCAGCCGAGGTCCAAAAGAGACTAGTTCTGTTCACCGTGATTCAGTCAGTAATTAGTCTGCCCCACTAAACACACCAGGAAGTGAGTTTTTATGAACGGCTGGGACCTTTTGGTTTTTGAATCCTTGATCCGAGGAACGAAATTGCCTTTCTGGAATAAAATCTGATTACCTCTTTTCAAGCACTGTATTGCCATTCAGGTTTAGTATTCCTTGTAAATATAATGATAATATGTTTAGGATTTAAAGTCTGTGGGGGTTCACCATGGAGCAGCAGGTCTTCTGCCCATGCTAGGCAAGTTCACCACACCCAGCCATTCACTCACGCACCTTGGAATATATCCTCGAAGCTACCTAAATTACTTGCAACAATAAAAACTTAGTTTCACAAGCATGAAAGAGAATACCTGTTGGAAAAGATAAAGAAAACATTGAATAGAACAAGAGTGAACACCGAAATCAGAGAGAGAAAACACCTATCATTCTACTTCCATATGTCAGAGTGTTTGTTATATTCCTCTATAATTTGAATTTCTAAAGTTTTCCTTGTTTGCTGCCAGTGTCCCTTGTTAAGCATTATGTTTTCCTCTGGATCCAAGACTTGTTTGCATGTACTTGAAGTTTTGGTGTCTGCCACTGTGTAGATGTTGGTAACTTCTGACAAGGTCATAGTTGTATTTTCTTTGTGAGACGTATCGACAGCTTGGCTTCTCAGTGTGAAGCCTCAGGTGCTATTTTCCATGGCTTCTCAGGTGAAGCCTCAGGTGTTACTTTCAGTACCGTTTTCAGTGTGAAGCCTCGGGCACCGCCATGTTCTCAGGGTGAAGCTTCAAGTTTACTTTCTGTACCATGGCTTTTCAGGTGAAGCCTCAGGTGTTGTTTCAGGTTTTTTTCGGTGAAGCCCAGGTGTTTTTCAGACATGGTTTCAGGTGAAGCCCTCAGGTGTTATTTCTATACCATGGCTTCTCAGGTGAAGCCCAGGTGTTACTTTTGTACCATGGCTTCCAGTGTGAAGCCCAGGTGTTACTTTCTGTACCATCTTCTCAGTGTGAAGCCTCAGGTGTTACTTTCTGTACCATGGTTCTCAGGGAAGCCTCAGGTCTACCAGTTTTCTCGGGTTATATCTTTTCTGTATGTTATATGTTGGTACGCCTGACTGTTCTGGAGGCTCTACTCCGTTTATATTTCGTGGATACCTTTGAATACCTTTAAGAGTTTCGAGAGTATCTTTTCTGAGCCCGGCCATGGGCCAGGCTTTGGGCTTGCCTGGTCAACCAGGCTGTTGCTGGAGGCCCGCTGCCCCACTATCCATCACAGCCTTTGACTCACCGGTGAAGATATTTGTCCAGTTTTCTTGAAGGCTTCTACATTTCCAGCCGGTTTGATATCTTCTGGTAAGATGTTGAATAGTCTGGGACCCCGGATGTTAATACAGTGCTCCCGTATTGTCCCCACCGCACCCCCTCCTCACTGGGTTTATTTTACCCCTCCCATATCTCTACTCCAGATGTTGTTATGGCAGTGGCAGATTTGGGGGCCAGGCCCTCAATTTTCCATTATAATCATGTATCTTCTCTCCGCCCAATGAGTACATGTTCAAACTTAAGGGTTCCCAAAATTTAGATGTTTCAATGGCTCAATGTGAGCCGTAAACGATCCTGGATTTGTTCCAGTCGTATTTCTCCTGCCCCGAACGGGGCCTAGACTGAGCAGTATTCTAAGTGAGGGAGCACTAGGAGAAAGTGTCACCATCGGCATTATTTCCCTTGTTTTGAAAGTTCTCAATACCCACCCCGTCATCTTCCTGGCTGTTGTGATCTTTGTCTTGTTATGGTCTTTAAACGACAGATCAGCAGACATAATTATTCCCAAGTCCTTTAGTGTTCCTTTCTGTTCAGGGTGACCCTTGCGTTTTGTATATAGTGTTCCTTTGAGTTCTTCATTTTTCCTACCAAGAGCTGAAACTTATCACCATTGAACGTCATGTTGTTCTCCACTGCCCATTGGAAGACCTTGCTTATGTCCTCCTGAATTTTTCAGTGTCCTCTACCGTAGTGACTTTCATGCTTATTTTAGTGTCATCTGCAAATGATGATACAAAAAGGGCGGTTTTTGCTCGTCTTGCAGTATGTCCAAAACCACTTTTTAATGTCTAAGAGCGCCACGGACAGGAACGGCTCTTTTAAACCCTGCCTAGGTTGTTAAACCCATATTATCCTGGGTTGTGAATTAATACCCAGGTTGTGTAAATTTCATATTCTCCTGGGGTAAAACCCAGTCCTGACTTGTAACTGTTGTGATTCTGTGTTTACCACTTCTTTGTGAGTCAAGTGGTGTTGCAGCGAGATGTGTTGTTCTGTTCTTGTTTACCTGCAACCAGGTGGCCAGGTTTGTACTGTGCAACAGGACGGATTGCGAGCTGCCTTTCTCTTGTTTCGTAATGGGTCCTTCAGACGTGACGAACGCTATTGCCCCCTCAGGGCTGTTCTATTTTTTTGGGAGAAGTATTTTGATTTTTTCCCATTTGCTCATTGTTAAGGATTCATCTGGAGGGGATGCGGTGTTACCTGATTCAACACTTCACCGCTATTTACGGTGTTCACTATGTGTTTGCTGAGGAAGGACCTTAGGGGTCAGCATGAGGCACAAGATAGTAAACAAAATAACGGGTCACGATTGGCAAAACAAACTTTGGTTATATTAGTTCATTAAAGAACCTTAAATAGGATACTAAAGCAACTGTCTGGTTGTAACCAGAAAGTTACACATAACTTTTTGAATGTTTACCCAAGAGGCGACTGAGTCAACAGAGGCCAAGCTGCATATAAGCTTAACCCCAAACAAGGAGGTCCTTAGTAAGTTTATTTGCCCCATTTTTATTTGCAGGGTGACCTCTAGTAGCCTTTATGGAGACTTCCACCGAGAAATCTTGCTCCACTGTACTCACTCACCACTCACCTCTGATATACTTGTGATCAGTTTGAGAGTTGTTTAACCGCGTAGCCCGTCCTGGGCCCAGGCTCCCTATTGAATGCTTATTCAACAAGGATGTTGGTGTTAGGGAGGGCAGATCCAGTTTCTTGTAGATTTCAATACTTGTCCTCAATATTTCTTACATCAACTGGTAGCAGATTGACGATTCTTGAACCACGGATGTTGACACAGTGTTCTTTTAGTGCCCCATGGCGCCCCTGTTTCACTTGGTTTATTTTACATTTACTTCAATTTCTCCGTTCCAGAAGTGTTAGGTAGTGTGTAGATTAGGACTTGGACCTCATGTATATACTTCTCACTGTCTTCGTTCCAGTGAGCAGTACTGGGAGGAATTCCTGATAGTTCTTAAAGTATTGGTTGAGTTCAAAGTATTTTTGGAAATAGGGTAGTTGATGAGGGAACAGTCTGCCTAGTAGGGTTATTGAAGCTAGGACCGGGATTTCAAATTTAGGTTGGATAAATTCATGAGGAGAGGGGTTGGATTTGGAGGGGACTCGGCTTAGTGGGTAGAATTGTCAAAGCTTATTTCTTGGGGCATTGAAAATTAGGTTTGGCAATTATTTGTTGGGATGGAAAGGATTAGTATGGCCAAAGGTGGTGGTGTTCCTTTTCTTAAAGAACTAAGAACATAAGAAAGGAGGAACACTGCAGCAGGCCTGTTGGCCCATTCTAGGCAGGTCCTTCACATTCCATCCCACCAATGTTCTTATATTGACTTTGGGCAGTAAACAATGTCTATATCTTGTCCAGCTTGAGCAGCTTTGCCGTGAATGGCCATCAACACCGAATAAAAATTAAAACCAGAGAGCACCAGTGGTTTGAATAATTTCACTATGGATATTCTTTCCCATGTTTTGAAAGTTATCATTATCATCCGTGTCTTTGTCTCCCGGCATTTGCCCTCATTGTGTTTCTAAATGAAGGTCATCTGACGTTATTATACCAGAGTCCTTTGTGCTCCTTTCGTTCTTTTTAAAATGATTCAGGTTTTATCCAGGCCCTTGAGTTTTCGATTCTTTCATATCTGAATAGTTAATTTGTCACCATTGAACATCATGTTGTGTTCTACGCCCACTGGAAGGTTTTTGATATCTTCTTGAAGATTTCCCTTATCTTTTGTCGAGGCGACTTTCATGCTTATTTTCATATCCTCCGCAAAGGTTGATACAAACGTACTTGGTGTTATTTGTTGCCTTTTGAGTTTTTGTCTAGATTTAGGCCCCTTTTATCCAAAGTATACTGAGTGCTTGTGAATCAGAACCTGGTACTGAGTGTTTGGGAATCAGACCCTAGTACTGAGTGCTTGAAATCAGACTCTGGCTGAATGCTTTGAATCAGACTATGGTACTGAGTTCTGTGAATCAGACTCTGGTACTGAATGCTTGTGAATCAGACTCCTGTTGGTTCTTTTGAACAGACTCTAGTCTGAGGTTTGTGAATCAGACCCTGGATGAGTTCTGTGAATCAGACTCTGGTACTGAATGCTTGTAATCAACTTGGTACTGAGTTCTTGTGAATCAGACTTGGTACTGAGTTCTTGTGAATCAGACTCTGGTACTGAGTTCTTGTGAATCAGACTCTGGTACTGAGTTCTTTGGGAACGACTCTGGTACGAGTTCTTGTAAACAGACCCTGGACTGAGTTCAGTGGTGGACCTGACTTAACTCAGTGAAGACGTGTCTTGTGTGCTCTCTGTCAATCTGAAGAAGATGTCCTCTTGAGCTACTCTACCAGCAGCTGAAGGAAGAATGAGGGTAGCAAGCTTGAGATACAGGACGATGAGGAAAACAAGAGGATTTAGTAATCCTCCGTTGAGAACCTCGCCAGAAAAATGGACAGTGGCAAAACGCATGGACAAAGTTAAGGCTCAAGAGGACGGGTGGAGGGTAGAAACAACGAAGACCCAGGAGAATGTTGTGGAAACATCGAACCCATTCTCCGTGCTACCCGATGAATGGAGTCGACTTCTGGGAGCGTCACGACGAAAGACACAAAGGAAGGTAAAACATTGTTGTTGTTGAAGTAGGTTAGGTACATGGATAGGGCTTTCTGTTTGATTGATAGGAGAGGAGACAGAGGGTTTGCTTTCCTGGGGCTGGGATGGAGGATATTGTTAGCCGTCGGACGACATCATGAGAGGTAATGGGAGCAATCCTATTATCTGTCTAGTGCTGGAGGCAACGATGTTCAGACGTAGAAGTGAGGACCACTAGCAGGTTTAGGCGCAAAGACATAATTAGGAAGAAGGGGGGAACCCTGTCATTGGTATTTGCCAAGGAGAGGAGTTGGAATGAATGGTGTCCAGGGCAATTGGTGTCAATTGCTGGCTGGACAAATACTGTAAGGAAAATTCAGTAACATTCATTGACAACTGGGACCTCTTCTATGGCAGAAATGACATGTATGCCGGGATGGGGTTCACTTATCCAGGTCTGGGGTGGGGCACGGAACTGCAGTGGAGGGACGTTAGGCTTTAAACTAGAAATAGTTATGTATGGGTTTTGGGGGAAAACAGAGAAGTCCCAGTGTAGTAATATTATAATTGTAGGAGAACTATAAAGGGAATAAGGTGGATAGTGGAAAGCAGTGACCTAGATGACAAGGACAGTAATAGGATAGTGGTAAAACAGAGATGAGCAGGAAGGGTAAAGAAAGGAGGGTCCAAATTATATTACACCAATAGTCGTGTGAGGAATAAATGGACGAGTTGAGATTAGTTGAAGTACGGGTAATATTGATGTTTTGAATAACTGAGACATGTTTAATATGAAAATCGGATTGCCGCCGAATGTCACATTCAGGGTTTTAAATTGTTCCAAGAGCAGTATCGGGAAAGGGGGTGGGTGGCACTTTGTCCGTGATCATTTAAATTGGCATAAAAACGGGTATAAAGTCTGAATTAACACATACAGAGTCTGTCTGGATAGAATTTTCAGAGGGGTGGAAAATTGATTTTAGGCGTGATTTACCGTCCTCCAAACTTAGATAGGGAACAAGGGAGACTACTTTGGGAGGAAATTGTTAACCACAAAACATAACGTAGTAATTTAGGGACTTTAACTTTAGTCAGATTGATTGAATTTCATGACAGGGAATTTAGAATCTAACGACTTTTAGAAGTATTGGATTGCTTTTTGAAGAGTTTGAAAGAACCTACAAGGGGAAATAACCTACTTGACTTGGTTCTGCAAGGGAAACCCTTGTTAATAATTTAGAAATTACAGAGGAACCGGCTCAAGCGACCACAAGTCAATTATTTAGCATTAAATGGATGTATGATAGTAGGGATAATTCAGTAATGGTCCCAGATTTTCGCTTAGCAGATTATAATGGACAGAGAACATTATAACTGTGGACTGGGGTGAAGAAGAGAGGTATCAATATGACAGTTTTCTTAACACTATACAGGCTGCCCAAAGAACATTTATCCCGTATAAAGAAATTAGATCAATAGAAATGACCCAAAATGGATGAATAATAGGCTCAAATATCTTTAGGCAGAAAAAGGAATTTATAGGCGCATAAAAAGAGGTGGGGTCATCTTATAAATCAGTATCTGACATTAAGAGGGATTAAAAGGGAATAAGAAAATAGATGTCTAATGTAATTCCTATTTTTAAAGCAGGACAAGTCGTTACCATCAAATTACCGCCCAAAAGTCTAACATCAATTGTAAAATTATAGAGTCGATTATAGCTGAAACATAAGAAATCTCGATACAAATTGGATTAATGATACCAGCATGGATTCACCAGGGGCCGTTCCTGCCTAACAATTTGTTAACTTTTTTCAGTGGGGTTTTGAGGCAGTTGATAAGATAAAGAATTATATCGTTTATTTGGATTTTTTGTAAGGCTTTTGATAGAGTACCCACGACTTTAAAGAAAGTGGCTGCTCCCATGGGGGAAAAGTGTTGTCATGGATCGAGTCATGGCCCCACCAATAGGGGAAACAGATTGATAAATGGGGTTAAATCGGAGTGGGGATTTTGTAACAAATGGCGTTCCTCAGGGACGGTTTTGGGCCCGGTTGTTTATAATATATATAAATGACCTTGACGAGGGAATTTCTAGTGATATGAGCAAATTCGCTGATGACACGAAGATAGGTAGGAAATGATTCGAGAGATGTATGAACTACAGGAGGATTTAGACAAACTCAATTCCTGGTCAGAAAATGGCAGATGCAGTTCAATGTAGATAAATGCAAAGTTCAAAGCTGGGAGTGTCCATAACCCAAGCACTTATAAGTTAAATAACGTAGAACTTAGCCATACAGATTAGAGAAGGATTTATGGTAAGCGAACCTTAAAACCAAGACAGAAGCCTAAGCGTACGTAATAAGGCAAATAGATTACTGGGATTTATATCAAGAAGGTTAGCAAAGAAGTCCAAGTTATATTACAGCTTTATACATCATTAGTAAGGCCCACCTAGATTACGCAGCTCAGTTCTGGTCTCCATATTACAGAATGGACATAAATTCGGAAAAACATTCGGAGAATGACAAATTAATACATAGCATTGAAATCTTCCTTAAAAGAAAGATTGAAGACCCTTAAATTACATTCACTTGTTAGACGTAGAATGAGGGGAGACATGATGAGGTATACAAGTGGAAAAGGGTTTAAAAAGGGATATAAATAAGGTCTTGAGGGTATCTTCCAAGAGAGAACCCCAAAATGGATTCGTTAGATAAGTTTAGATTTAGAAAGAAAGGAAAGTATTGGTTTAAATAGGGTGTTGATGAATGGAACAGTTGCCTAGTAGGGTATTGAAGCAAGGACCTTGGGAGTTTTAAATTTAGTTGGATAAATTCATGAGTGAAAGGGGTTGGATTTGGAGGGGAATTGCACATGAGTAAAAAAATTATCAAAGCTTTTTTTTTAGCATTGAAAATTAGGTTGAACAAATATTCTGTTGGGGGGGATGGAATGTGAAGGACCTGCCTAGAATGGGCCAACAGGCCTGCGCAGTTTTCCCTTTCTTATGTTCTTATGTTCTTATGTTTATTACAGCTTTATACACTTATAAGGCCTCACCAGATTATCAGCTCAGTTTGGCTCCATTTTACAGAATGGATATAAATTGTTAAAAAAACATTCAGCGACGAATGACAAAGAATTCATAGCATTAGAAATCTTCCGTATGAAGAAAGATTGAAGCCCTTAAATTACATTCACTTGTAAGACGAAGAATGAGGGGAGAATGATCGAGGTATATAAGTAAGATGGGAAATAAGGGGGATATAAATAAGGTCTTGAGGATATCTTTTCCAAGAGAGAACCCGCAATAATGGATTCAAATTGATAAGTTTAGATTTAGAAAGGATATAGGAAAATATTGGTTTAATAGGGTAGTTGATGAGTGGAACAGTCGCCTAGTAGGGTCATTGAAGCTATGACCTTGGGAGTTTCAAATTTAGGTTGATAAATTCATGAGGAGAGGGGTTGGATTTGAGGGACTGCACTTGAGTTAATAGAATCTTCAAAGCTTATTTCTTGGGTAGAATTGAAAATTAGGTTGGGCAATTATTCTGTTAGTGGGATGGATTGTGAAGGGCCCCTGCCTAGATGGGCCAACAGGCCTCCCAGTGTTCCTCCTTTTATTTCTTATGTTCTTATGTTCTTATGTCATAGAACTTCAGAAGAAACAAACTTAATTGTGGTCAGAAAAGGGCAGATGGTTCAATGGATAAATGCAAGGAGGGGAGGCCAAACCCAAGCACTTATAAGTTAAATAAGTAAACTTAGCCATAAAATTTTGAAAGGATTGGGGTGTGGGCAGCAACCTTAAACCAAGACAGCAATGCCTAAGCGTACGTAATAAGGCAAATAGATTACTGGGATTTATCAAGAAGTGTTAGCAACAGAAGTCCAGAGGTTATATTACAGTTTTCATATTAGTAAGGCCTCACCTAGATAGCAGCTCAGTTCTGGTCTCCATATTACAGAATGGACATAAATTCGTTAGAAAACATTCAGCGTAGAATGACTAAATTAATACATAGCATTAGAAATCTTCCTTACGAAAAAGATTAAGACCCTAAAATTACATCACTTGAAAGACGTAAAATGAGGGAATATGATCGAGGTATACAAGGGAAAATGGGTATTAACAAAGGAGATATTAATAAAATACTGAGGATATCGAACCGTAAGAACCAGAAATAACGGATTTAAATTGATAAATTTAGATTTAGAAAGGACAAGGAAAGTACTGGTTTTCGAACAGAGTTGTAGATGCGTGGAACAATCTTCCGAGTACTGTGATAGAGGCTAGGACCTTGGGTGGCTTTAAAAGAGATTGGACAAATATATGAGTGGGAGGGGCTGGGGCTGATTGTGTCGTGAGTACGGGAATAAATTCTAGGTAGTGGTGGTTTGATAAGGACCTGCCTTGTATGGGCCAGTAGGCCTTCTGCAGTGTTCCTCCATTCTATGTTCTTATGAATCAGACTCTGGTACTGAGTTCTTGTAAATCAGACCCTGGTACTGAGTGCTTGTAAATCAGACCCTGGTACTGAGTTCTTGTGAATCAGACTCTGGTACTGAGTTCTTGTAAATCAGACTCTGGTACTGAGTGCTTGTGAATCAGACTCTGGTACTGAGTTCTTGTGAATCAGACTCTGGTACTGAGTGTTTGAATCAGACTCTGGTACTGAGTGCTTGTGAATCAGACTCTGGTACTGAGTGCTTGTGAATCAGACTCTGGTACTGAGTTCTTGTAAATCAGACTCTGGTACTGAGTGCTTGTGAATCAGACTCTGGTACTGAGTGCTTGTGAATCAGACTCTGGTACTGAGTGCTTGTGAATCAGACTCTGGTACTGAGTGCTTGTGAATCAGACTCTGGTACTGAGTGCTTGTGAATCAGACTCTGGTACTGAGTGCTTGTGAATCAGACTCTGGTGCTGCATATGTGGCCATGTTGTATATTTCCTTTTCGAGCTCTTGGGAGATTTGTGATTGTGTCAGATATATGATTTGTAGAGGAGAGAGGTAGTGGGGAGTGGAACTCTGTATCCTCAACTCTCCCATCTTTGAGTGGATGGCTCAACATTAATTCCTACAGGTCTTTCAGGATTTCGCTCATTTATTTTCCGTCATCAGTGTACGAACCTCCTTGGAGTAGTGGGCCAATTCTAGTGTTTGACTCGCTGATACACATGCACTGTATTTAAGTACACACACACACACGCTATAGGTTAATACACTCACACACACGCTATAGGTTAATACACTCACACACACGCTATAGGTTAATACACACACACACACACACACACACACGCTGTAGGTTAATACACTCACACACACACACACGCTCACACACACGCTATAGGTTAATACACTCACACACACACACGCTGTAGGTTAATACACTCACACACACACACACGCTATAGGTTAATACTCACACACACGCTATAGGTTAATACACTCACACACACACTCCAGCAGAAGGTGAATCATTCTTAAGAACATAAGAACATAAGAAAGGAGGAACACTGCAGCAGGCCTGTTGGCCCATACTAGGCAAGTCCTTCACAATCATAAGAACATAAGAAAGGAGGAACACTGCAGCAGGCCTGTTGGCCCATACTAGGCAGGTCCTTCACAATCCATCCCACTAACAGAATATTTGCTCAACCCAATTTTCAAAGCTACCCAAGAAATAAGCTTTGACAATTCTACCCACTCATGCGCGAGTCCCACTCAAATCCAACCCCTCTCACTCATGAATTTATCCAACCTAAATTTGAAACTACCCAAGGTCCTAGCTTCAATAACCCTACTAGGCAGACTGTTCCACTCATCAACTACCCTATTTCCAAACCAATACTTTCCTATATCCTTTCTAAATCTAAACTTATCTAACTTGAATCCATTATTGCGGGTTCTCTCTTGGAGAATATCCTCAAGACCTTATTTATATCCCTTTGTAATACCCATTTTCCACTTGTATACCTCGATCATGTCTCCCCTCATTCTACGTCTTACAAGTGAATGTAATTTTAGGGTCTTCAATCTTTCTTCGTAAGGAAGATTTCTAATGCTATGTATTAATTTAGTCATTCTACGCTGAATGTTTTCTAACGAATTTATGTCCATTCTGTAATATGGAGACCAGAACTGAGCTGGTAATCTAGGTGAGGCCTTACTAATGATGTATAAAGCTGTAATATAACCTCTGGACTTCTGTTGCTAACACTTGATATAAATCCCAGTAATCTATTTGCCTTATTACGTACGCTTAGGCATTGCTGTCTTGGTTTAAGGTTGCTGCTTACCATCACCCCAAGTCCTTCTCGCAATCTGTATGGCTAAGTTCTACGTTATTTAACTTATAAGTGCTTGGGTTATGGACACTCCCGAGCTTCAGAACCTTGCATTTATCTACATTGAACTGCATCTGCCACTTTTCTGACCACGAATTAAGTTTGTCTAAATCTTCCTGAAGTTCTATGACATCTATGTTTGAATCAATTATCCTACCTATCTTCGTGTCGTCGGCGAATTTGCTCATATCACTAGTAATTCCCTCATCAAGGTCATTGATATATATTATAAATAACAATGGGCCTAAGACTGATCCCTGTGGAACACCACTTGTTACAAGTCCCCATTCGATTTAACCCCATTTATGCACACTCTCTGCTTATAATTGGTGAGCCATGACTCGATCCATGACAGCACTTTTCCCCAATGCCATGAGCTGCCACTTTCTTTAACAGTCTCTGGTGCGGTACTCTATCAAAAGCCTTACTAAAGTCTAAATATACAATATCGAATTCTTTATCGTGATCAACAGCCTCAAAAGCTTTACTGAAGAAGGTTAATAAATTAGATAGGCAGGAACGGCCCTCGTGAATCCATGCTGGGTATCATTAATCAAATTATGGTTATCTAGATGGCTTCTAATAATATCAGCTATAATTGACTCTAGTAATTTGCCTACAATTGAGGTCAGGCTTATTGGCGGTAGTTTGACGGTAGTGACTTGTCCCCTGCTTTAAAAATAGGAATTACATTAGCTATCTTCCACATATCAGACACTACACCTGTTTGAAGAGATAAATTAAAAATGTTAGATATTGGTTCACAGAGTTCCATTTTGCATTCCTTAAGAACCCTTGCAAAAAGCTCATCAGGACCCGGCGATTTATTTTGTTTCAGTCGGTCCAGCTGTATTTCTTTAGCATCTGGGTTACCCCAGAACCTGATCAGGTGAATGTCACAAAGTGACCCTCGACCCTTACCTCCTTTTTCTTCACCCCTCTTCCTTACCACCATCTCTCCCCTACCACCATCTCTCCCCTACCACCATCTCTCCCCTATCACCATCTCTCCCCTACCACCCTCCTCCCTTTCCCGCCATGCACTTCCCCCCACCAGTCTTCCCCTTCCCTATTATCCCTTACAACGGTCTTTCCCCATCAGCCCTCCTACCCCTCTCAAGCCTTCCCCCCCATTCACACCTGGGTGGCCAGGGGAGGAGGCAACGACCCTTCAGTGTCTAAAACTGATCCACCAGTGTTGTCTCCCCAACCAGTGTTGTTTCTCCCCAACCAGCGTTGTCTCTCCACATCCAGTGTTGTGTGTCCCCAACCAGTGCTGTGTCCCTAACCGGACACATTTAACTGAGTAACCAAAACTTCAACCAGTCGTGAGGACTGGAGGGTGAGTGTGTCAGGACAGATTTAGATTTAAAAACGATATCTGGAGAGAGTAACAGGGGTCAACGCCCCTGCGGCCCGGTCTGTGACCAGGCCTCATGTTGGATCAGAGCCTGATCAACCAGGCTGTTACTGCTGGCCGCACGCAGTCCAACGTACAAACCACAGCCTGGCTGGTCAGGTACCGACTTTAGGTGCCTGTCCAGTGCCTGCTTGAAGACAGCCATGGGTTTGTTGGTAATCCCCCTGATGTATGCTGGGAGGGAGGAAATCACTTGTTTGCCAGTACAGTTGTGGACGAGTGGAACAAACTGTTAAGTAGTGTCACTGAAGCCAGAACCTTGAGTATCTGCAGCCTTGACATTCACTCTCCAGCCCTGACACACTCACTCTCCAGCTCTCACACTCTCCAGCTCTCACACTCTCCAGCTCTCACACTCTCCACTCTCCGGCCCTCCCACTCTCCGGCCCTCTCACTCTCCGGCCCTCTCACTCTCCAGCCCTGACACTCTCCACTGTCAGGGCTGGAGTGTGAATGTCAGGGCTGGAGGTACTCAAGGTTCTGGCTTCAGTAGCGCTACTTAACAGTTTGTTCCACTCGTCCACAACTGTACTGCCAAACAAGTGCTTCTTATACCTTTTTTTAAATTTAAATTTGTTGTGAGTCTGTCTTGATTAGATATGTTCAGCACGTTATTTATATCTCTTTATTCCTGTTTTTTCATCTACACACTTCAGTCATATTTCTTCTAATTCTACGTCCTCCCATGGGATCAACTTCGTGAACATTCTCTGTATGTCAGCACATTTATGTTCATTGTGTAATACGGTGACCAAAGCTGCGCAGGTTAATCTAAATGAGGCCTTACCAGAAATGTATAAAGTTGAAGTATAACCTGATGACTCCTATTTATACTTCTTGATATATGCAGTCAATAATTCTATTAACTTTGATGTTATGTCTTGGCTTTAGATGACTACTTACCAGAACTTGCAAGTCTTTTGTCCCATTTAGATTTAACTGAGATCTTCATTAGTTTATTAGTGCCATAGTGAGTTTTTTCCCAGGATTAGAACTTGTACTTTGTCCACAGAGCTTCTACCACCACATCAGTTTATCCAGGTCATCCTGTAGTGCCCCGTTGTTGTCTTCATTATAATTTATTTGACGGCTTGTGTTAGTACCATCGACACCTTAGTTTATGTTGCTATTTATTCTCTCGTCTATATCGTTTATGTGTGAAGTGAACAACAAAAGTCCAATACCGACCCCTGTGGAACACCACTCATAACGCCTCCCCATTTATTAAAACCCTCTGTTGCCTATCGATCAACTATGCTTCGGTCCAGGAGAGAATTTCACCTCCTGTTCCGTGCTTTCCCCATATACTCAATATTATGTTAATTATCATGATCTACCGCCTTGAATACCTTAGTGAAAAAAAGGTTAGTAAATTCGTAAGGCAAGAATGTTCATTTTGAAAACCGTGCTGAGACTCCTTGATCAATTTATATCTTTCAAAATGGACTTAACATAAGAACATAAGAATGGAGG
>WNWK01041486.1:0-16429 GCA_009830355.1 Cherax destructor | reverse complement strand
TTTAAAAATAAAACCTAAAAAAGCCCAAGATTTGGGGTTTCTAAAATAATAATAAAATTTAATAATTTTAAAAATTAATTTTAATTAATTTTTTAATTTTTTAATAATTTTTTTTAATAATTTAAAAAAATTAAAAATAATAAAAAAAATTTTTTAATAATAATAATAATAATAATAATAATAATAATAATAATAATAATAATAATAATAATAATAATAATAAAAATTAATAATAATAGTTTTTTTGGACATGATACAAAAATTACATTTGGTTATTGAGATTACATGGGGTGTAAAAATGCCTAAAGCCCCTAATATGCAGGGCATTTTGGGCAGACTTAAAATTAATTTTAAAACTAAAATTGTAAAATTTTTGTAGATAGTTTAAAATGAGTATAGGTAGTATTTAAGCTTAAATTTGAACATAGTTTGGGCAGGACTTTTTTTAAACTAGTTTTGTACTTTTGTCTTCATTATAAAATTAATTAAATCAGTTTAAAAAACAAATTAAAGCAATAATAATAATAAAATAAAAAAAAGTTATGGTTGATAATTTAAAAAAATAGTAAAGTTCATATCTAATTATAAAGTTTGAATTAAGTTGAACATATCAATTAATTTAAAAATTTTTTTAGCAATCAACTAATTAGTGAGATAACAATTTAAAACAATTAATTCATTCAATTAGTTTACTTGGTTTATTATAATGTAAGTGTTGTGGAAATAATTAGCTAAGTATGTAATATTCAAAAAGGGTTTTTACATTCAATTGATTAGTCGGGTTTTTTTACGTTAAGGATTATTCATTTTGCTGGGAATGTTTGATATTGAGAAATTTGGCTTTGGGTGAGAAGGGGGTTTTTTTAGCACGTTTTAAATTTGGGGGTACAGGTAGGGTTTCTTTGGAAAATGACAGGTAATAAATTTCCCAAAATTTTTGTTGCCTTTTATGCATTGATTTTTTACATGGTGTTAGATGGACAGGGGGAATATCAAGGAGTGACCCTGTGTCTAGTGTTATGGTCATGTGTCCTGTTAAAATTGGAAAGGGAAAAATTTGAGGGGTGGGTTAATATTTGCATAAAAGGTGTTCTATGTATGTTTTAAGGACAGAAAAAAGTATGGATGTCTTGTATGGTGAGTAAGTTTGGGTTTTTTGAATATTGGTGGGTATGTTGCCTGGAGTGAGAATTTGTTATCATTCTAACTGCTCCCTTTTTGTTGTGTTTTGTGGTCAAAAATGATTATTAAATGTGAGCCCCATGCGCAGATTCCATAGGTGAGGTAGGGGAAAAATGAGGGGAGTGATATGGGGTAAGGAGAGCTGGTTGTGGAACAAAATTCCGTATTTTGGGATAGTATTCCACGGTTTTTGAGACTTTTTTTGGGAGTTTGTTGTATATGTTTTTGGGAAATTTTCTCCAGGGGGAAGGGAACAGAATTCTTCCCCCGAAGCCATGCGTGTCGTAAAGGCGTTTAAAAAATGCCGGGAGAAAGGGGCTGAAAACCCCCTTCTTCTGTGTATTTACAATTGAAAAAAGGAGAAATTTTCTTTTCCCTTTTTGGGCCCCCCCGCCTTGGTGGGAAAGGGCCCCGACGTGTTGAAAGAAAGAAAAAGGGTGTCTGAAATTTGACCCTTCAAATGGTTTCCAAATTTTCCCTCTTAATTTTGGATAGGGGCCCCTTTTATCATTATGTTAAGTGGTGCGTTTGAGCTCTGTTCCCAAACTGGATAAAATAGGTTTTATCAATTTTGGGGAAAAGTAAGTTTGTTGGTCATCATCCAGGTAGATATTTTCTGCAATTCAGTATTTGCAGTGTTGGCTAGTTTTCTGGGCTTGGGTAAAAGGAGATAAGGGAAATGTAGTGTCATCTGAAAAAAGTATGGGTTTGGTGGTTGAGATGCATTTGGTGGGTCGTTAATGAAATGAGAAAGAAAAAGGGACAAGAACATTTCCCCTGGGGGACACCTACGGTAATAGTTTCCCGCGGTGGAGCTAGCCCCATTTGTGTACACATATTGGTTTCTTTTTAAAAGGTATGATTTTGGTAGTTTGGAGTGCCCTCTTATACCATAGTGCGATAATTTTAAGTGTAACAGATCATGGTCAACTGTATAAAAAGCTTTACGTAAATCAATGAAGATTCCCACTGGGATTTTTTTCTAAAGGGCGGTGAAAATTTTTCTAACATGTGTATAATGGCATCATTTGTATTTTTATTGTCCTGAATCCAAATTGACAGTGGTTGAATACGTCGTTGGAGGTGAGGTAGGAATATATTTGTCTATGAATTAATTTTTTAAAAATTTTGGGGAGAAGGGGTAAAAATTAAAATATCGGCCCGTAGTTATTCAGGTCTGCTTGATCTCCTCCCCATGTATTGGGTGACCCTCGCATTTTGAGTATTGATGGGAAGGTAAAAGGATTCAATGGTTTTTTAAAAAGTGTTTCAATAATTGGAGAGAGAACTTGAGAGGCTTTTTTTTATATATAAGGTGGTAAGTTATTTAGGTCACCTGCTTTGTTTTTTAATGTGTTAATTATAAGTGAAACTTCTATTGGGTTGGGTTTGGGGGTAGGAATAGTGTGTTTGGATAGGTGCCAAATGAGATAGTCATTAGGTGGAGATTTGAACTTGGGATTTTGCTTGCCAGCTTTTTCCCCATGGTGGAGAAAAAAAATCATTGAGTTTGTTTGCTGTTTCAATAGGTGGGGTAAAGGGGGTTTATCTGGTTTTGTTAGCTTGATTGTTCTGTTTGTGGAATCTTTTTTTTTTCCTAAATTTCAGATAGGGTTTTCCCGGTCTTTTTTTTTATCCCTTTTTAAATTATGTAATCTGTAAAGGTCCCTTTAGACCTCTTCTCTTAATGAAACCCACAACAGTGAGCCAACACCTGATGCAGTTGGTCGACATAAATCTTTCATATATACAGTGGTTTGGGTTTTTTTACAGCTCCCCAAATTGAACAATTTGTAAGTTTTTTTTAACACGTCGGGCCCTCTCCCCGAGGCAGGGGTGACCCAAAAAAAAAATACAGTGGACCCCCCAGGGTTTGGGCATAATTCATTCCAGAAGGCTGTTCAAGTGCCATTACCAAAGGAAATTTTTTCCCCTTTAAAAAAAAAATGTAAATTAGATTAGTCCTTTCAGACCCCCAAAAAAACACATACAAAAGCACTTACAATTTAAATTACATAATTTTCGGGGTTTCCGGGTTCCGGGGGTCCATTGTACTTTCATCATCATTCAACACTTTTACCTCACTCCCCATAATCACTGCCCCGCAGAGGCGCTAAAATCGTAAAGTTCAGAAAATTCCTCCAAACCGCCACTATCTCCCAAACCCCTCCTTTAAAGTGCCCCGGCATTGTCTTCCCATTTTCCCGGACTCAAATCCAACTAAATCAATTACAGTGGACCCTCGGTTAGCCCCGGGGGTAATCCATTCCAGGAGCTAGGCCTTTAACCAAAATGGCCTTTTTAAACCCAAAATTTAAATTTTTCCCCCTAAGAATTAATGTAAATACAATTAATCCGTTCCAGACAAAAATATTCAAAAAAAAAAAAAAAAGTTTTTTAACAAATTAAAATTCCCCCCAAAATTTTTTTTTAACCCAAAATTAAAAAACCTTTTTTATTTTGGGAAAATCTTTTAAAGGGTGGCTTCTGGGAAAAAGGAATTAAGGGGAAGGGGGAAGGGGGGGGAAATAGGGGGGGGAGTTAGTGTTTGGAAGGGGAATCCCCCCCCAAAGGACTTCAAAAAAACAAGTCCCCTCTCTGGGGTTCTTCCCTTTTTCATTTAATCCCCCTAGGACCAGCTTGAGTCACTGAACCCCTTTCTAGAAAAATAACTGTTCAAATGCTCTGTTTCTGGGGCCCTAACATTTCCGTGAAGTGGGACAAGGTTTTGTCCCCTAAACATGTTGCAGATATGGCTTGTTTCCCGCTTGGTCATGCATGATGTCGTCCTGTTGGGCATTTTCTTCCAAAACAGGACTGTTTCCCAATTACACACTTATTGGGGTTTCATATTTTCACTCTTTATGTGTCCGAAATTCCTGCACAAACTTTTCCAGCATGTTTGTCTGAACTTGCAGCCTCACCATGCCCACAACACTGTGTATGCCACTGCGCTTTTTAAAAATCTCAAACCAGCCTTTCTGGCCCTAAATTTCCCACCAGCAGCACTTGTTCCCGGGTTTTTTTACAAATCCCCATGCAACTGCCTTGCCTTTTTCACAAAAAAAGACTCCACACCTTCTCCCCTTTTGTTTTTTTTTAATCCACAATAACAATAACTTTTCCATTTGTTCCATTATTGGTGACCTTTGTTTGTTTTGTAAACACATTTACTCCTTTTTGGGAACATCAAAAATCCTTGATTTGTTCTTTATTTGACAGGATGGTTGTAATTGTTGATTTGTTTTTTAAACATCCCGGCAAGTTTCAGCACCTGCATCCACTCTCATATTTCTCAATCACCTCTTTAAATTCCATGGTGTTTCTCACTCTCTTTGCCACAGGAACTTTACTAGGAACTTTCTTGGGAGCCATGGTTTTTATTTCATAGTTACTGGCAAAAACAAGGGAAAAACAAGCAAAATGTTTGGATGAATGAGCAGAAGCTTCCTTACCCCCGAGAGCCCGGCCAAACTGAAGCGCAAGGGGCCCCCCCGGGTGGCCCGACGCGGCCCCATGGGGCCGCAAACCCAAAATAAGGGGCTACAAACCCGGGAGCCGAAAACCAGCCGCTAACCGAGTTGGCCGCTAACAGGAACGGGGCCCCCTTCCGAGGGTTCACTGAACTGCCCTGAATCCCTTCCCCAAAATATTACCCTGCTCACCTCCCAAAAGTCGTCAGGTCCCAAAAAACCCTTTTCTCCATTCACTCCTATCTAACACACTCCCCACATGCTTTGGAAGTCCAAGCCCTCGCCCCCAAAACCTCCTTTACCCCCCCTCCCAACCTTTATGAGGGCGAACCCCACCTCACCCTTTCCCTTTCCCCACAGATTTATACGCTCTCCAATCATTCTACTTTGATCCATTTTTTAAATGACCAAAACCTCAACAACCCCCCTTTTAGTCCTCTGACAAATACTTTTAGTAACTCCACACCTCCTCCCCAATTTCCCCCCCAATTTTTCATAATATTTACACCACACTTTCCCCTTTGACAGGACATCTCCCTGCCTCCCGCCGCCTCCCCCGCTGCAGCATTTGGAAACATGCTTCACACCCCTATAAAGTGTTGGTAACTATACGTACTTTCGTACATTCCTTTTTTGCCTCCATGAATAACGTTTTTTTTCTTTCCCCAAAAAACCTCAATGCACCACTCACCTTTTTTTTTTCATCAACCCCTTGGGTTTAAACCTCATCCTTCATAAACCCATCCGCTGACAAGTCAACTCCCAAATATCTGAAAACATTCACTTCTTCCATAATCCCTCTCCAATGTGATATCCAGTTTTTCTTTTTTTTAAATCGTTTGATACCCTCATCACCTTACTCTTACCCATGTTCACTTTCAACTTTCTACCTTTACACCCCTCCCCATAAGCAAAAGTATCATCAGCAAAAAAACTGTGTCAACTCCCTTTTTGCATTTGATTTCCCATAATTTAATCCCCCCCCCTCTCCCCAACCCCCTGATGAAAGTTTTTTTTGGGCCACCCTGCCTTGGTGGGAATCGGCCGATGTGTTAAAAAAAAAAAAAATCTATAAATATATTAAACAACCATGGTGACATTACACATCCCTGTCTAAGACCTACTTTTACCGGGGAAATAATCTCCTCTCTCCTAAAACGCTAACCTGAGCTTCCTTTTTCCTCATAAAAACTCTTTTTCAGCATTCAGTAACTTACTATCTATTCCATACACTTGCAACATTTGCCACATTGCTCCCCTATCCACTCTATCATATGCCTTTTCTAAATTCATAAAAAGCAATGAAAACTTCCCTATCTTTATCTAAATACTGTTCACATATATGCTTCAATGTAAACACTTGATCTACACATCCCCCACCCCCCTGAAGCCTCCTTGCTCATCTGCAATCGTACCCCTGTCTTACCTTTTTTCTTTCCCAAAAATAACCCTACTGTATCTTTTTTCCTGGTATAATCAGTAAACTTATTCCCCTATAATTCTTACAATCTCTTTTATCCCCCTTCCCTTTATATAAAGGAACTATACATGTTTTCCCCAAACCCCAGGTACCTTCCCCTTTTTATACATTAAACAAAAAAACCCAAACCCCTGCAACACTATATCCCCCCTGCTTTTAAATTTTTGTCAAAATCCCGACAGTTTCAGCTGCTTTACCCCTTTTATTATTACCTGTTTTTTAACACTTTTTATTTACAGCCTCTCCTCATTTAAAAATGGAGTTCCGGTTTCCCAAGATCCAAAGGGGAAAAAATTGGGGCTAAATGAGGAGCATGCTATAATGGTAGTGGGTTTGTGTCAACCATCTTTTATATGGTTTTAATGTCACCTTTGCACCATATTTTCAAATGTTTATACAGTAGTATATTGTATATTGTAATAAACAGAATAGAGGAAATCACCTTAATTATACATTTTTGGCATGCAAAGTGGTCAGACACCCCATCGTAAGCCCAGTCGGGGTTTAAACGAGTATGTCGCTAAGTGAGGAGAGGCTGTATTATATTAAAAACTGCACAAAACCTGTATGGGTTACAGTATCATTCTGCTCTGCTTTAAAAATAGCTATAAAGATGTATTTGGGGGGGCCCCCCACTTATACAGCGGGTTAAGTTCCAGGCTACTTCCATAAACTAAAATTGTCGTAAAACGAATCATTCTTTTTTTACTTTTTTAAAAGCATTTAAATGCCTGATAACATGTTTAAATATCAATGGTACCCCGAGTTTCGTACTTAACAGCCTTCTGGGAAAGAATAAAGTATGAAACTTGGGGTACCCTGTTTTAAATTACTCAAAATTTCCTTAAAACACATACAATACACTTACAGTAAATTAAGATTACAAATATTTGTAATCTTAATGTAGGAAAGAAAAGGTTTTAGTTAAAAATACAGGTCGGCCATCATTAATCTGGTAATCAGTTATCCCGGTTCCATCAGCAATCTGGCACTAATTTCAACAGCATAATTTTTAAATTTCATCATTATACTAAATCAAATTTCATCATTACACTGGGCTCAAATTTCATCATTAAATGACTCAAATTTCATCATTACATGACTCAAATTTCATCATTATATTGACTCAAATTTCATCATTATACTAACTCAGAAATTGTGCAGATGGTTTTTAATTCCACAGCAGCAAGCCAGTGAAAAAAAAACATTTATGAAAATGAGGAAGATGTAGCGATTTTCTATTGATAGGTTAATTAAGGGGTATTCTAACCTAACCACTCTGTAATCCCGGACATTACAGGTCCCAATGATGCTGGATTAGTGATGGCCAACCTATTTATTTTTGTAGTAATACGGGGTGGTAGATGTGGTACCGTTAGTGACCCCCCACCTCATGATTATGTTTGTTTTACTATAATTGAATATATTTTTTTTATATGATATTGTATATTTTTTATATATTTTGAAAAAAAAAAAATTTAAAGCACCCCAGAGTAATTATTATTATAATAGAACCCCGTATCCACTGATTCAGTATCTCAATTTCAGTTATCAGTTTACTGTGGCCCAAAAATTCCTTAATTTTTTAATAATAAAAAAGCAAAAAAATAGAAAAGCTGGCAGTTCTTCAAAGCCTAAAAAGCCATGAAGTGCTTCCCATGAGTGAAAAAAATTTAAATTTTCCCCTTATTGTGCATAATTTATCAATTAAACTTTTTTAATAGGTATGTATAGGGGCTTATATATAAGGTCTGCTACTATCCCCGGGATCCCTGATAGGTCCTTGAAAAGCGTATCCCCCTTTTTCAGAAAAACGGGGGGTGGCCCCCCCCTTTTTTTTTCTAAAAAATTATTTTAAATTTTTTGGGCTTTTTATTGGGCCAAAAAACAAAACCCCTTTCCTTGTTCACCGAGTTTAATAATTTCTAACGTGGCATTTAAAGTAAAGGTTTACGACTCCCCTTTTTTTCCAAACTATCCTTAAAATGCCATCGTAAATGAGAAAAAAATGAGAAAAATGTGGGGACTGTAAACAAAAATAACCAAGAGTGAACAGATGGTGGGTGGTCCAATGAACGCAGTTCATACATGTTCATTTTGCATAATGCATGCATTTGTGAAGTTTTTTCCCCACAATACAAATACCTTACACTGTGTACAAGTTGTCCCACATTGCAGTAGAATAAATAATAATAATAATAATAATAATAATAATAATAAAAAAGTTTATTTGGACATGATAAAAAAGAATTACATTTGGTTATTGAGTTTACATGGGTGTACATCCAAAAACCCCTAAAACTTTTTAAGACAAAATTAACTTAAAACTAAATAGTAAAATTTTTGTAGATAGTTTACAATGGTATGGGTAGTTTTTAAGCTATAAAATTTGAAATAGTTTAGACATGACATTTTTAAACATAGTTTTGTATTTTTGTCTTCTTATAAAATTAATTAAATCAGATTAAACAAATTAAACTAATAATAATAAAATAATAAAAAGTAAAAAAAAAATAAAAAAAGAACACTCCCATTCTCATGCAATGGAATGGGAATAAAAATAAGTGAAGGCATATAAAAGGAATTTTTTTCTAGTTACCCATAGTAATACTATAGAGAAATAATTCTTGCCTCCCCCTACAAACCGCCAGGCTACCACATATCACATTTGTCAATTTGTTCTTGTGGGGTATGTAGCGTTTCTTATATAATTTTAAAAAAAATAGATGAATTAATGAAAATGTTAATTTAAGTAATATGTGATATTTAAAAAGCTCCCGTGATTATTATTATTATTATTATTATGGCATCTTCAACACTATTGAGACACTTTAGTATTTTAATTTTACCTTACATCAGCACTGTGTGTAAGTTTATTTGACAGGTAAAAATAAGTAGCATATATAAAATATCAATAACTTCAAAACACTTAAAATTTTTTAAAGAGCTCCAGTGATTATTATTATTTTTTGGCATCTTCAACACTATTGAGACACTCTTAGTGATTTTAATTTTACCTGTACATCAGCACATTTAAGAAAAACAGGTACACATAAGTAGCATATAAAAAATATGAAATAATTTTAAACACTTAAAATTTGGATTTTCCCAGACATAATATGACGGGGCCCACGAAGGATGTAAAAAAAGAGTAGCATGTGAATGGGGACCCATACAAATGAATTTTTGGTTGTAATTTGAAATGCCCATATTAGCAAAGTGCCATAAAGCAGGGCCCTCCTGATAGTTACTTTAATTCCGGGGAAACTTCCCTTTTATCCTCTCTTGTACCTCCTTGTTATAGGGTCCCCCAACGGCAGCTTTCCTTTTTCTTATGTTTCTGGCTCTCAGGCATTGATGAGTGATGACTTTCCAACATTTGGAAACCATAACCATCATCTGATATTCTCTCTCTTCAGGCGGTGGTAACGTTCAGATTTCTGTCCAGTGGGAGCCCCTAGAATTATGCTTCTTATACCATAACTTTCAGGCCTTTTGCAGTTAGTGAATAATATGTCCTTCCTCCTTGATTTTTGTAATAGCTTACAATACGATCTTTTCTCTCAGGTCAGCAAGATCCGTTTTTTTTTAAAATAAGAATGTGAGGCTTTAGAGATGATAGACCTAACAGTTTCAAAAGGGGTTTTTTCCTGATATTGGAATTCTTGCATCATGTACCCCATTAAACAATCTCACTTTTTTTGCTTCAGCTCATCTGGGTTTATTCCTTTTGCCATTTTCCTGGAACCCAAAGAGCAACACGTGGTTTTTATATTAAATGCCCCGCATTAATCCATGTCTGACAACGAGGGGAGCCATTTTTTTTAAAGCTTTCTTGTATCTTTAATCCAATATACAGAATCTCAAAAAAGTTATGTAACTGATATAATTGCTGTGATAAAGGCTTTTTAGTTGTATACCTGGACCTTAACATAGTGTATCAAAAAATCATTGTAGAAAAATAAATTAAATTCAAAAAACTAACATTTTAATCTATAAATAATTCTCCAGATACAGTTCCAGATCAGAAGTAACACCTGAATTTTTTTTTCATTCTTGATCTTCACAGACATTTAAGACAGGATCGGTAGCCTCAAATAAATATCCATATGGCCCACTTCTTTGAGACCCTTTGCTGCCACCATTGCTATTGGTCATGAGTGGTTCCCCATGGTTCATCAAAAACCCTAAAGGGTTTGGTGTCTTGAGGATTAACAGCTGCAACATGGGAGGTGTTTGCCCCTGTTAGTAACAGCATTAATGTCCTCCCACCTTGATTAAATCACAGCGCAATCATATTTTTTCCACAAAAGCCAGTGAAGCAGTCAGCCGTCCACAGTCTTGCAGTCACTGAACATCAGCACTCAAAAGAGCAAATACTTGTTTTAATTAGACATTTTAATATCTAATTAATAATACCTTTACAGGTAAAAAAACATTATAGTATCTGTAAACTCCCCATATCATTGAACCCAATTTTCCCCTGGTCCTTATTTTATGCTCTTGAACCTAACTTCTAATTTTAAAATTAACACAGATCTATGATTTTAATTTTTTATCCTCCTTTTTCACATAAAAAGCGATCCAAACTTACAAGAGTTGCCTTCCCTTTTGTTTCAATTTTCCCAAATTTCTTGTACATAGAAAAAAAAAGTCATTACCCCGATTCATTTTTCGTTAGAATGCTGTTCAAGTGCCATTCCCAAAAAAATTTATCCCCATAAGGAAAATGTAAAATAGACTAGTCCTTTTAAACCCCCCAAAAAATACCTACAAAAACATTTAAAAAAAAAAATTACATAAAAAGGGGGATTTTGGGGGCCACAACTTGAGGTACCACTGTATACAAAAAAATGGTCTGTTTTAAAAGGTTCACTGTATATCAGCAATGGTTAAAAAAATTTTAAATGATTCCTGAATATGCATTTGTACAACATTTTAAAATTGGGGCTTTGTTTTGAGAAAAGGGGTCCTTTTCAGAGGAATTCAAGAAAATTTGTTCTGTTTTTGGACTCTGGGGGTGGGGAAATATACAATGTCTGCATTCTGAAGGATGGGGTTTGGGTTTAAAAAACTTATTTTACCTTTAAAAATATCTGGGGAAAAACCCGTACGCAGCCCCTGCAAGGGGTGTACCCATCACTGTCCGTCGCACCTCACTTCGGGATGCTCCTTTAAGTTTTCCCTCGAAAACACTCTGCGCCTTTTTTCGGGGCCCCACAAGTTTTCCCCTAGGCTTTTAAAAAATGTAAATAAATATCACATGTAATGATAATCATTGTACAGCACTATACAAAAACCAGTCATGCCTTTTATCTAATTTTGCCATTAAAAATTCATTACTACTACAATTTATTTAAGGTTTTAAGGAAATATGAAGCTCAATGATTTTTTGAAAGTCCCCTTTCTTCACTCCATGCCTCTCTCTTTGTTTTCTTACACACACACACACAAAATGTATTTATAAAACTGGGAACAAAGACTGGTAAGAGGGTTCAGGTGACAAGTGGAAGACTTCAACGTTTTTAATAGTGAAATGAAAAACAACTTCTGTAAAATGTGCCAAATATGTCTGTGAAAACATTCAGTTGTACATTAGTTATCATGCCTCTATGATGATTAGACAAAACTATCTTTATAAATCATAACACGTAATCTGGGAAAAAACAAGTGCCTTCACTCTCACTAAAATTGGAGATGTATAAAAAAAATTTTTACAGAATTTATTCTTAAAATCAAGTTAAAAAAATCTGTAATAAAAATCCCCGAAATTTATAAAAGTACTGTACATACAAATTTATTTTGCTCCAAGTAACAGGATACCTAAGCAATTTATAAACAAACAATAAAATGTAAAACAATTGTTCTATATGTATATACTAGTCTTGTAAAACTTTGAAAAAGATGGAAATCAGGTAAATAGTACATGAAATTGCCTGGTAATTCCTTGTAAAAATAGTTTTTAAAATACTACTTTTTTAAAAAACCATTTTGAGATGACCCCCCACAATTGATTTATCCTTCATTCAACAAGCTGAAAGTTAAAGAGCGATACTTTTTTTTTAGTATTAAAGCTTCAATTTCTATGAAACTATTATACTAAGTTTGGTATAATTTACAATGGGCATACAAATTTTTTTTTCGGCCCCGGGTGGCCTGGTCAAACTCCTTCTACACAGGGGCCCGGGTTTGTTTCCCCGGCGGGGTGGAAACTTTTTGGGTTTTCCCTTTCACCTGTTGCCCTGTTCACTACGAAATGGGTACCTGGGTGTTGTCGATTGGTGTGGGTTGCATCCTGGGGGACAAGATTAGGACCCCAATGGAAATAAGACAGCAGTCCTCGATGATCCACTCCCTTTTCTTGGGTTATCCTGGGTGGCTAACCCTGGGGGGGTTAAAAAACGAACAAAATCTTATCTTTCTTATCTTATGCCTTTGGTTAAATGATTTTTTTAAACAACCCCAAAAAAACCCTTATTGGTAAAATTAATATAAATTTTATACAGAAATGGATGATTAGTTAATGATTTACCTATAAAACTCAGTGTTAGGCATTTGACTCTCATCCCAAAAAAGATGCATTGATCCTGGGTGGCGCTAAAAATTGTTTTCCCTTGCCAATGGTCACCTAGCAGTAAATAAATACTTAGCAGTTAGCCAATTGCAGAGTTCCATCCTAAAGGGAAAACTTAAGGGCCCCAGTGAAAATGGCGACACTGCTTGGCTTGCTTGGGGCATCCCGGTTTTTAACCCTCATGGGTTAATAATTATATGTATGTTAGATAGAACAGTGGAAGCACATGGTATTTTTGACTTGATGTGCTGTTGGAGTGTGAGCAAAGGGAACATTTATTAAGAGATTCAGAGGCTGGTGACAGATTTGAGTCCTAGAGGTGGGAAATAAAAAAGCCTGAAATTTGAAAGGGGGGGGTGGGAATGCGCAGTTCAGAATGGCGTCTGAACTGTGATGTCAGCACACTTCTGGCAAGACAGTGATTGAAGGAATGCTAGTGAAAATACAGTGGTCCCCCAGTTACGTACACCCCGGAAAACGTACAATTATGGTATAATATTGTAAGTGCTTGTGGAAGTGTATTTTTTGGGGGGCTAAAAGGCTAACCTCTGACATTCTTTTAAAAGGGGTAAATCGTTCGGTAATGGCGCTTGAGCAGGCTTCTGGAGTGAATTTTTTACGATCTGGAGGACCACTTCAGTGGTATCCGACTTACGAGCAGCTCCCAACCGAAAAATTTTGTAAGTGTATTTCTGTGTGCTTTTGAAAGTGAAATTTTTGGGGGGTCTAAAACAGAAAAATCTAATTTACATTTTTCCCTTAGGGAAAAAAAATTCGTTTGGTATGGGCATTAAACCCCTTTCTGAAAGAATTAAGCTGTCTCAGTCCACTGTATTTTTTTTTCCTTACTTACTGGGAGATGGCCAGTGTTAAAAAAAAAAAAAAAAAAAAGAAAAAACAAAAAAACACCCCCGATCCCAAAATTCCCAAACATTATGAAGACTGCCGTTTCAAATAAAATGTGAAATTAACGTTAAAAAATTTGGCAAAAATTTTTATAGTAATTTTGCAGTATTTATATACAGTTACCCCCTTTCGATGGTCCCCAAATACCCTTTTATTAAGTTTATTTTTTAAAACTTTTGTAAGTGTAATTTGGGGTCTAAAAAGGGCTATCTATTTTACAACTTTTCTTAAGGAATAAATTGTTTGGTAATGGCACTTGAACAGCATTCTGGGAAAGAAAAAAAATTAAACCGGGGTACCACAATTTTTGTTTTAAACAACATCTAGCTCATTATTGTTCTTTTAGGCGGGTTTTTGAAACCCCAAAAAACTTGTAAATACAGTGGGCCCGTAGACAGAAATTAAATTATAATATAATATTTAAATCTTTTTAAGTTATTTTTGGGGGGCTGAAATAGACTAACCTACTTGACATTATTTCTTAAGGAGTAAATTGTTTGAATGGCACTTGGACTTCTGGGAAAGAATTATGCTCATTACTGGGGTCCCTGTAGTTATGTTGTATTGTATTATAAAAATTTTTTATTATATTTATTCATGGGGAAAAGAGATATCTGTAAGTTATACAGCCACTGAGTGGCATTCTGTGTGTTTCATGTTCTGATTACATGATAAGTATTGTAGCCATTTTTTTTTTTTTTTTTAGGGGGAGGGGAAATGTCCTGTAATTTTCATAGTCATTTATTTGGTCAATGGATGTTAAATTGCTTTTGTGAGTCATGGGAAATCCAGCCCCTTTTTTTTTGCTATTTGTTTATTTCCAGTACAGTGCTTTGTACAGATCTTTTGCTTTACTGATTAAGGTAAAACATGTCTACCCCTATACATTTTAAAAAAGATGAAAAACCTCTATCCATGAATATGCAACTAATGTTCATCCATATAAAATCAATTGAAATACGTACATACATCAAAACTTTTTCCCCTAAAGCATTTAATTTTTTTCCCATCTTATGTTTGGTGAAGGATCTCCCAAATATCCAGAAGGAAAAAATAAAAAAGGTCAGTCTAAGAGGCAATATCATGTTGGGCTGTATTTCAAGTAATATCGCTAACTTTAAAAAATGTGAAGAAATATGTCTCCCACAAAAAGCGGAAATAAAATACGTAAGCAACTACTGAAGTAAGAAAATTCAAAAATTTACTAGTATAAAAATAATTTGACACAAAGGGCCTGTGGCCCAGGTCCCCTGCAGCACAAAACAAGGTGCCCAACACCTGTGTAAGATTGCTAAAAAAGGTCAGGGACCCCAACAGAAATACTGCCACTTTATATACAAGTCGTTAAAGAGAATGCCCGGGGGTTGGGGACCCCCCACGGGGGCTGCCCCAAATCATATGGGGGTGGGGAAAAACTTTTGAGCAGTGGCCCGGTGAGCACCACTGCAGGTTATGATTGAAGAATTGTGAAAGGTTTTGGGGGTTTGGGGGAGGTGAAGGCCCCCCCGGGTGGATGCCCTGCCACAAGTCAGGGGTCTAAAAAGGGCAAGTAGGCTCATTAAAGGGTTTTAGGGTCACCGGTTGTATTGCTTCCTAAAACACGGTGGTGGAAAAATTAAAGTTTCCAATTACTTCTTAAGTGACTCCATCAAGTACAATTTTTCAGTATTCCCATACCATCTGCCATTTGTGAAGGTCATGGGGTGATGGGCATGTGGGTGATTCTGTAATGGGTTGGTCATGGGGTGATGATTATGTAACGGATCATGGTCATGTAGGGTCATGATAGTAGAGGGTTATAATAATCATGTAGTCATAAATGTTATGTAAGGTTATGATCGTCATGAACATCATGGGGAGTTTATGAAGAGTCATAAATCTATGTGGTCAAGAACGTCATGTAGGTTTAATGGTCATGTAGGATTATGATGGTCATGTAGGGTTATGATGGTCATGTAGGGTTATGATGGTCATGTAGGGTTATGATGGTCATGGGGTTATGATGGTCATGTGGGGGTTTTGATGGTCATGTGGGGTTATGATGGTCATGTGGGTTATGATGGGCATGATTTTTGATGGTCATGTATGGTTATGATGGTCATGTAGAGTTATGATGGTCATGTAGAGTTATGATGGTCATGTAGGGTTATGATGGTCATGTGGGTTATGATGGTCATGTAGGGTTATGATGGTCATGTAGTTATGATGGGCTTAGTTATGATGGTATGTAGGGGTTTTGATTATGTATTATGATGGTCATGTAGTTATGATGGTCATGTAGGTTATGATGGTCATGTAGTTATGATGGTCATGTAGGGTTATGATGGTCATGTAGAGTTATGGTATGTGGGTTAAATGGTCATGTAGGGTTAAGATGGCGTGGGGGTTTTGATGGTCAAAAGGGTTATGATGGTCATGTAGGGTTATGAGGGATGTATGGTTATGATGGTCATGTGGGGGATGATGGTCATGTGGGGTTATGATGGGGCATGTAGGGTTATGAGGGTCAGTAGGGGTTTTGATGGTCATGTAGGGTTATGATGGTCATGTAGTTATGATAGTCATGTAGGGTTATGATGGTCATGTAGGGTTATGATGGTCATGTAGGGGTTTTGACAAGTTATGATAGTCATGTAGGGTTATGATGGTCATGTAGGGTTATGATGGTCATGTAGGGGTTTGATGGTCATGTAGGGTTATGATTTCTTTTAGGGTTATGATGGTCATGTAGGGTTATGATGGTCATGTAGTTATGATAGTCATGTAGGGTTATATGGTCATGTAAGGTTATGATGGTCAGTGGGGGGTATGAAT
>WNWK01041485.1:0-16430 GCA_009830355.1 Cherax destructor | reverse complement strand
TTCTTATGATAACATAAGAAGCCATCTCGATAGGCATAATTTGATTAATGATACTCAACATGGATTCACCTAGGGGCCGTTCCTGCCTAACTAATTTATTAACTTTTTCAGTAAGGCTTTTGAGGCAGTTGATCATGATAAAGAATTCGATATTGTTTATTTGGATTTTAGTAAGGCTTTTCATAGAGTACCACATCAGAGACTGTTAAAGAAAGTGGCTGCTCATGGCATTGGGGAAAAGTGTTTTCATGGATCGAGTCATGGCTCACATATAGGAAGCAGAGGGTGTGCATTAATGGGGTTAAATCTGAGTGGGGATCTGTAACAAGTGGCGTTCACAGGGATCGGTTTTGGGCCCGTTGTTGTTTATAATATATATAAATGACCTTGACGAGGGAATTTCTAGTGATATGAGCAAATTCGCTGATGACACGAAGATAGGTAGGATAATCGATTCAGACGTAGATGTCAGTGAACTACAGGAGGATTTAGACAAACTCAATTACTGTCAGAAAAATGGCAGATGCAGTTCAATGTAGATAAATGCAAAGTTCTAAAGCTCGGGAGTGTCCATAACCCAAGCACTTATAAGTTAAATAACGTAGAACTTAGCCATACAGATTGCGAGAAGGACTTGCCTAGTATGGGCCAGCAGGCCTGCTGCAGTGTTCCTCCTTTCTTATGTTCTTATGTTCTTATGATGGTAGCAGCAACCTTAAACCAAGACAGCAATGCCTAAGCGTACGTAATAAGGCAAATAGATTACTGGGATTTATATCAAGAAGTGTTAGCAACAGAAGTCCAGAGGTTATATTACAGCTTTATACATCATTAGTAAGGCCTCACCTAGATTACGCAGCTCAGTTCTGGTCTCCATATTACAGAATGGACATACATAAATTTGTTAGAAAACATTCTGCGTAGAATGACTAAATTAATACATAGCATTAGAAATCTTACTTACGAAGAAAGATTGAAGACCCTTAAATTACATTCACTTGTAAGACGTAGAATGAGGGAGACATGATCGAGGTATACAAGTGGAAAATGGGTATTAACAAAGGGGATATAAATAAGGTCTTGAGGGTATCTCTCCAAGGAGAACCCGCAATAATGGATTCAAGTTAGATAAGTTTAGATTTAGAAAGGATATAGGAAAGTATTGGTTTGGAAATAGGGTAGTTGATGAGTGGAACAGTCTGCCTAGTAGGGTTATTGAAGCAAGGACCTTGGGTAGTTTAAATTTAGGTTGGATAAATTCATGAGTGAAAGGGGTTGGATTTGAGTGGGAATTGCACATGAGTAAATAAAATTATCAAAGCTTATTTCTTGGGTAGCATTGAAAATTAGGTTGAACAAATATTCTGTTAGTGGGATGGAATGTGAAGGACCTGCCTAGAATGGGCCAACAGGCCTGCTGCAGTGTTCCTCCTTTCTTATGTTCTTATGAATTCTTTAATATTAGTTAATGTGATCCTTTATTGACAACGTTTCGCCCACGCAGTGGCTTTATCTAGTCACAGACAGATCTACCTGGAAAATAGCTGAACCTATTGCCAAGAAACTTCTTCAACTGTTTGGATTTGAACAGGACTTGCACAATGGTTGGGGGGTTGTCGGGCTTCTTGCTTGGATGGGGATGGGTTGGACAAATATTTTTGGTGGGTTGGTTTTGACATGGACCTGCCAAGTGTGGGCCCGTAGCCTGTTGCAGTGTTCCTCCTTTCTTATGTTCTTATGCTATCCCACCTAGAACTCAAGAATGGAACACTGCAGGTCCTTTAAGTCACACAAAGTTTTTAACTATCACACTACTTTTAAGACTCACATGCAGCTTTCTCCACCTGACTATACCCTATATATATTCATGTTACTCATTTTCCAGGTAGATCTGTCTGTGACTCGATAAAGCCCACTGCGTGGGCGAAACGTTGTCAATAAAGGATCACATTATACCTTATGTGTTTATTTTTCCAATCTCTTTTTAAAGCCACCCAAGGTCCTAGCCTCTATCACCTACTCGGAAGATTGTTCCACGCATCTACAACTCTGTTCGAAAACCAGTACTTGCTTATGTCCTTTCTAAATCTAAATTTATCCAATTTAAATCCGTTATTTCTGGTTCTTACTTGGTTCGATATGACAAACAAAACCAGTAATAAGCTATGACAAACAAAACCAGCAATAAGCTACGACAAACAAACCAGCAATAAGCTACGACAAACAAACCAGCAATAAGCTATAAGAACATAAGAACATAAGAATGGAGGAACACTGCAGAAGGCCTACTGGCCCATACAAGGCAGGTCCTTATCAAAACCACCACTACCTAAAAATTTATTCCCGTACTCACGACACCAATCAAACCCAGCCCTCCCACTCATATATTTGTCCAATCTCTTTTAAAGCCACCCAAGGTCCTAGCTCTATCACAGTACTCGGAAGATTGTTCCACGCATCTACAACTCTGTTCGAAAACCAGTACTTGCCTATGTCCTTTCTAAATCTAAATTTATCCAATTTAAATCCGTTATTTCTCGTTCTTACTTGGTTCGATATCCTCAGTATTTTATTAATATCTCCTTTGTTTATGCCCATCATCCACTTGTACACCTCGATGATATCTCCCTCATTCTACGTCTCTCCAGAGAGTGGAGATTCAACGCTCTAAGTCTATCTTCATACGGGAGATTTCTTATACTGTAAATCATTTTAGTCATTCTTCTTTGTATGTTCTCCAATGAATCGATATCCATCCTGTAGTAAGGAGACCAAAACTGAGCTGCATAATCCAAATGAGGTCTCACTAGTGATGTATAGAGCTGTAAAATAACTTTTGGACTTCTGTTGCTTATACTTCTTGAAATAAATCCTAGTAATCTGTTAGCCTTATTGCCACACTTAGGCACTGTTGTCTTGGCTTTAGATTTCTGCTTACCATGACTCCCAAGTCTTTTTCACATTCTGTATGATCAAGCTCAACTTCACCTAGTTTATAAATTCGAGGGATATTTTCATTACCAACGACAGCACCTTACACTTGTCCACATTGAACTTCATCTGCCACTTTTCAGACCAAGACATTAATTTATCCAAATCCTCCTGGAGTTCACTGTTATCCTCCTCAGAATGAATTATACGGCCTATTTTTGTATCATCAGCAAATTTACTCATGTCACTTGCAATTCCTTCATCAAGGTCATTAATGTAAATTATGAACAACAATGGGCCCAAAACTGATCCTTGTGGAACGCCACTAGTGACAAATCCCCATTCAGATTTGACCCCATTAATGGAAACTCTCTGCTTTCTATTGGTAAGCCATGCCTCTATCCATGCTAGAACTTTACCTCCTATACCATGAGCTGCCACCTTTCTTAAGAGTCTCTTGTGAGGTACTCTATCGAAGGCCTTACTGAAATCCAAGTAAACTATATCATATTCTTTATCACTGTCTACTGCCTCAAATGTTTTATTGAAAAACGTCAGTAAATTTGTCAGGCAGGAACGACCTCTCGTAAACCCATGCTGAGATTCATTAATCAAATTATGTTCTTCAAGGTGACTTCTGATAATATCAGCTATAATTGATTCTAATAATTTGCCTACTATAGACGTGAGGCTTATTGGACGGTAATTTGATGGAATTGACTTATCCCCTGATTTGAATATAGGAACTACATTAGCTATCTTCCACATCTCTGGCACAACACCAGTTAGGATGGACGTATTAAACACATTCGTTAATGGCTGACTAAGTTCCATTTTGCATTCTTTAAGTACCCTGGAAAACAACTCGTCGGGTCCCGGGGACTTATTTTGCTTCAGTTTATCTATCTGTTTGATAACCATGTCCCTCGTGACAGTAATATTAGTTAATTTGAATTCTTCAGGAACTGAATAATTGTTAATTTCTGGAATCTCATTTACGTCTTCTTGTGTAAAGACTGACAAAAAATAGTCATTAAATAGAGAACACATTTCCAGTTCGTTATCCGTCAGCTGTCCATTCCCAATTTTCAGAGGTCCTACCTTTTCCCTCACCTTCGTCCTGTACACTTGAAAGAACCCTTTTGGATTAGTCTTTGATTCATTAGCAACCTTAATCTCATAGTCACGTTTAGCCTTTCTAATCCCCTTTTTACTTCTCTTTTCAACTGAACATATTGGTCAATAAGGTTAACATCTCCTCTTTTGATGCGCCTATAAATTCCTCTTTTCTCCCTAATAAATGTTTTAGCCTCCTGTTAATCCATTTGGGATCGTTATTATTTGACCTAAATTCTCTCTGGGAATAAACATACTCTGTGCACGTTGTACATTATTAAGAAACAAATCATAAACGCAGATCCCATCGTAATCGTTAGCTAGATTACCCCAGTCGAGATTAGACAGGTGTTCCCTAAGTCCAATATAATCGGCAGAACGAAAATCAGGAACTTTTACCGTATTATCCCTATTCTCGTACTCCCATGTAATATTAAAAGTAATGGATTTGTGATCACTAGCTCCAAGCTCTTCAGTGATCTCCAGATTATTTACAAGAGTTTCTTTATTTGACAAGACTAGGTCGAGCAAATTATTACCTCTGGTAGGCTCCGTCACACACTGCTTCAGAAAACAGTCCTGAACTACTTCCATAAAGTCACTGGACTCCAGATTACCGGTCAAAGAAGTCCAGTCAATTTGACTAAAGTTAAAATCCCCTACTAACACTACGTTATTGTGCCTAGAAGCCCTAACAATTTCGTCCCAAAGAAGTCTCCCTCTATCGTGATCCAAGCCTGGAGGTCGGTATATTACACCTAGAATCAGTTTTTCTTGACCTTCTAGAAACTCTACCCAAACAGATTCTGTTAATGATCCATCTATTTTTATGCCTGTTTTTATGCAGCAATTTATATTTTCTCGTACATACAATGCAACTCCACCCCCTTTCCCATTATATCTATCTACATGGAACAACTTAAACCCCTGAATATGACACTCAGCAATCATATCCCGACTCTTGGTATTATACCAGCAATAAGCTATGACAAACAAAACCAGCAATAAGCTATGACAAACAAAACCAGCAATAAGCTATGACAAACAAAACCAGCAATAAGCTATGACAAACAAAACCAGCAATAAGCTATGACAAACAAAACCAGCAATGGTAAATTAGACACATATGCAACACTTGGGTATCTTTATTGAGGAAACGTTTCGCCACGCAGTGGCTTCATCAGTCCATACAAAGGAGAATCGTGAAGAACAGGAGGAGTGTGAGGTTGTCAGGCCCTCAATCTTGAGTCGATGTTGTCAGTCCATCAATCTTGAATAGAATAACAGCATATGAGCAGAGGAAGCTTATATACTGTAGACAGGAGAGGTGCAGCAGTTGTAGGAGGTGTCACATTTGTTCAATGTGGAAGTAGGTCGTGCCCAAGGAATAGGCAAGCGAAGAAATCCCTGTATTAAGATACCAAGATGTTGCAGTGTCAGACAGGATGTGAATGAATGGTTCAGAGAACCGACGAGTTGGTAAATTAGACACTATGCAACACTTGGGTATCTTATTGAGGAAACGTTTCGCCACACAGTGGCGATGAAGCCACTGTGTGGCGAAACGTTTCCTCAATAAAGATACCCAAGTGTTGCATATGTGTCTAATTTACCAACTCGTCGGTTCTCTGAACCATTCATTCACAAAACCAGCAATAAGCTACGACAAACAAAACCAGCTCATCCAATTCTGTCCCTCCTCTTCCAGTCTTCTTCCAACTCCCATAGAAAATTAATTACTCATTTTGCCCCCATTATATTCCTGTTATGGTTGTAATGTAATAATGAAAGGCAGAGTAACGATAACAACTGTGTACTCTCCACAGCTCGGTTGACAACAATGCAGGTGAAGTGAAATGAAGATGATGTAATCAGTCCTTTCAGAAATAAAATTTGAGGTGGTCAGTCCCTCAGCCTGAAGAATGGAGTCTTAAATACTGTCGAAGGTGAGGTGGAAGATCTCCAAGACATTACAGGGGACGGGATTCACTAGTAGAAGGCAAGAATTGAGGAGCACTTCAGCAAGCCTATTGGCCCATGTTATGCAGGTCCTTGTGTAATCCACTCAGTCATAACTAGTGATTATGCGATGAAGTGTGGAAGATGTCCTCTGTACCAAGGTACCGTTGTATTGTAGTGCCTGACAGGATGTCCCCTGTACCAAGGTACCGTTGTATTGTAGTGCCTGACAGGATGTCCCCTGTACCAAGGTACCGTTGTATTGTAGTGCCTGACAGGATGTCCCCTGTACCAAGGTACCGTTGTATTGTAGTGCCTGACAGGATGTCCTCTGTACCAAGGTACCGTTGTATTGTAGTGCCTGACAGGATGTCCTCTGTACCAAGGTACAGTTGTGTTGTAGTGCCTGACAGGATGTCCTCTGTACCAAGGTACCGTTGTATTGTAGTGCCTGACAGGATGTCCCCTGTACCAAGGTACCGTTGTATTGTAGTGCCTGACAGGATGTCCCCTGTACCAAGGTACCGTTGTATTGTAGTGCCTGACAGGATGTCCTCTGTACCAAGGTACCGTTGTATTGTAGTGCCTGACAGTTATGATCAAAATGGTATAAAAGAGCGACAAGTAAGACACATGTGCAGCTCTTGAGTCTCTTGAAACGTTTCATTATAACTTAATTGTTGCAAATATTTCTTACTCATAAACTTGTCCGTATTTTATACTATTTTCATTATAAATAATAGATCATACTTTTATAGTTGTACCTTTCGTACACAGTGACGGACCTACATTTTTGGGGCCCTGAAGCTTGAACTGTTATGAAGGCCCCTTCGCAACTCTTTCTCATACAGTAGACCCCAAAAATTTAAACAATGTGGACTAAAGTGGCTCAGCGGCCCCTCCGGGATTAGTTTCTTAATAGATCCGCCTCTGTTCGTACATTTGAAACCTTTCTTATTGTGTATATAATACCTGGAGTTTACCTGGAGAGAATTCCAGGGGTCAACGCCCCTGCGGCCCGGTCTGTGACCAGGCCTCATGTTGGACCAGAGCCTGATCAACCAGGCTGTTACTGCTGGCCGCACGCAGTCCAACGTACGAACCACAGCCTGGCTAGTCAGGTCCGACTTTAGGTGCCTGTCCAGTGCCTGCTTGAAGACAGCCAGGGGTTTGTTGGTAATAGCCCTGATGATTTACTGCTTTGGTATATATTTGTTCTTTAAATGAATTTTAAAACAAATATGGGGATTGTGTGATAGGTCGGGGATTTTCTTTGATTTTCTTTGGTTGTTATAAATTCAGTTTCACTGTTTATAGTATAATTATCTTTCACTGATTGTAACATCATTGTTTACATTATGTTAATTGGCTTTGTATGGTACTGTGGCCCGGTGGTCTGGTGGCTAGAGCTGTCGCTTCACATACGGAGGGCCCGGGTTCGATTCCCGGCGGGTGGAAACATTTCGACGTGTTTCCTTACACCTGTTGTCATGTTCACCTAGCAGCAAATAGGTACCTGAGTTGTTAGTCGACTGGTGTGGGTCGCATCCCGGGGGACAAGATTAAGGACCCCAATGGAAATAAGACAGACAGTCCTCGATGACGCACTGACTTTCTTGGGTTATCCTGGGTGGCTAACCCTCCGGGGTTAAAAATTCGAAGAAATCTTATCTTATCTTATCTTTACTGTATAATTATGGTTGTCAAATAGTGATTCTCAAATTCAAAATGATATAATCCTCCGCAAAATGTATTTGTTATTTTTCCGATTTGATATGTGGGATTGAGCATTTTCACATGTCATTGTGAGACATGTAAGGGGTAGCATAAGAGATGGCTTGACGTCTCATTATCTATGCATTTCTTGTTCGCTTATTTAGTTATATAAGCTGTGTTACAGGTTAGGGTATGACATTGTTGTATCTACTGATTTTATATATAATTGTCTTTTAAATAAAATTAAAAAAAAAAAATCCCCCTGATGTATGCTGGGAGGCAGTTGAACAATCTTGGGCCCCTGACACTTATTGTGTTGTCCCTCAACGTGCTAGTGGCACCCCTGCTCTTCATTGGGGGGATGTTACATCGCCTGCTGAGTCTTTTGCTTTCATAGGGAGTGATTTTCGTGTGCAAGTTTGGTACTAAGCCCTCGAGAATTTTCCACGTGTATATAATAATGTATCTAGAGAGTACAGGTTTAGGAACTTCAAGCGTTCCCAGTAGTTGAGGTGGTTTATCGCACTTATGCGTGCCGTGAAGGTTCTCTGCACATTTTCAAGGTCAGCAATTTCACCCGCCTTGAAAGGTGCAGTTAGTGTGCAGCAATATTCCAGCCTAGATAGAACAAGCGATCTGTAAAGTGTCAACATGGGCTTGGCTTCCCTGGTTTTGAAGGTTCTCATTATCCATCCTGTCATTTTTCTAGCAGATGCGATTGCTACAGTGTTATGGTCTTGAAGATTGACACCAGTCAGTCCATCTATCATCATTCTATCATGCAGGAGTAGCCACATGTCTATCTGGAGTTTACCTGGAGAGAATTCCAGGGGTCAACGCCTCCGCGGCCCGGTCTGTGACCAGGCCTCATGTTGGACCAGATCCTGATCAACCAGGCTGTTACTGCTGGCCGCACGCAGTCCAACGTACGAACCACAGCCCGGCTGTCACCACCGCCCGCCTCCGGCTGGGTTACAAGTATCTTTGGCAGGTTAAATCACCACCACCAGATGTAGACCAAACAAAATGTAAACTTTGCCAGTTGGATTATTGTCACACCCTGCGTCATTATGTACTGGAGTGCGACAAAATTAATGAATTCAGAGACAACTCACTCAGAAATGCTCAAGATATGTCAAAATATTTTATCCACAGTGGTATATTACAGACCATTCTGGAAAAATACCCTGACTTTGCTCCCTGTAAATAAAGCATTGCCACGTACTCACCTAATTGTACTCACCTAATTGTGGTTGCAGGGGTCGAGACTCAGCTCCTGGCCCCGCCTCTTCGCTGTCTGCTACTGGGTCTCTGCTCTCCCTGCTCCATGAGCTTTATCATACCTTGTCTTAAAACTATGTATGGTTCCTGCCTCCACTATATCTTTCTCTAGTCCATTCCACTTCCTGACTACTCTGTGGCTGAAGAAATGATTCCTGACATCCCTTTGACTCATCTGAGTCTTCAGCTTCCAGTTGTGTCCCCTTGTTTCTGTGTTCCCTCTCTGAAACAACCTGTCACTATCTACCTTGTCAATTCCCCGCAGTATTTTGTATGTCGTTATCATGTCTCCTCTGACCCTTCTTTCCTCCAGTGTTGTTAGTCCTATTTCCCTCAATCTTTCTTCATAAGACAGACCCCTGAGTTGTGGAACTAACCTTGTCGCAAACCTTTGCACTTTCTCTAGTTTCCTTACGTGCTTGACCAGGTGTGGGTTCCAGACTGGTGCTGCATATTCTAGTATGGGCCTGACGTACACGGTATACAGTGTCTTGAACGATTCCTTGTTAAGGTAACGGAACGCTAATCTAAGGTTTGCCAGACGCCCATATGCTGCCGCAGTTATCTGGTTGATGTGTGCCTCCGGAGACGTGCTTGGCGTTATACTCACTCCAAGGTCTTTCTCCTTTGCCGAGGTTTGTAGCCTTTGTCCGCCTAGCTTGTACTCTGTCAGCGGTCTTCTTTGCCCTTCTCCGATTCTCATGACTTTGCATTTGGAGGGATTGAATTCGAGAAGCCAACTGCTAGACCAGATGTCGAGCTTGTCCAGGTCTGTTTGCAGCCCTGCCTGGTCCTCTTCCGATGTGTGTGTGTGTGTGTGTGTGTGTATGTGTGTGTGTGTATGTATGTGTATTAATTACCATTTTGTCCTATGCACATGTCGATTGAAAACTGGGCCTGTTGTAAGTGCGTGTGTGTGTGTGTATGTGTATGTATGTGTGTATGTGTACTCACCTAGTTGTGGTTGCAGGGGTCGAGTCATAGCTCCTGGCCCCGCCTCTTCACTGGCCGCTACTGGGTCACTCTCCCTGCACCATGAGCTTTATCATACCTCTTAAAGCTATGTATGGAGCCTGCCTCCACTACGTCACTTCCTAAACTATTCCACTTCCCGACCACTCTGTGACTGAAGAAATACTTCCTAACATCTCTGTGATTCATCTGAGTCTTCAACTTCCAACTGTGTCCCCTTGTTGCTGTGTCCCATCTCTGGAACATTCTGTTTCTGTCCACTTTGTCAATTCCTCTCGGTATCTTATATGTTGTTATCATGTCCTCCCTATCTCTCCTGTCCCCCAGTGTCGTCAGGTCGATTTCCCTTAACTGCTTTTGCTTTTGTGTGTACTCACCTATTTGTACTCACCTATTTGTGGTTGCAGGGGTCGATTCATAGCTCCTGGCCCCGCCTCTTCACTGATTGCTACTAGGTCCTCTCCCTCCCTGCTCCATGAGCTTTATCAAACCTCGTCTTAAAACTATGTATAGTTCCTGCCTCCATTACGTCGCTTTCTAGGCTATTCCACTTCCTGACAACTCTATGACTGAAGAAATACTTCCTAACATCCCTTTGACTCATAGGAGTCTTCAACTTCCAATTGTGACCCCTTGTTTCTGTGTCCCCTCTCTGGAACATCTTGTCTCTGTCCACCTTATCTATTCCTCGCAGTATTTTATATGTCGTTATCATGTCTCCCTTAACCCTCCTGTCCTCTAGTGTCGTCAGGCCGATTTCCCTTAACCTTTCTTCGTAGGACAATCCCCTTAGCTCTGGGACTAGTCTTGTTGCAAACCTCTGCACTTTCTCTAATTTCTTGACGTGCTTGACCAGGTGTGGGTTCCAAACTGGTGCTGCATACTCCAGTATGGGCCTGATGTATATGGTGTACAGAGTCTTGAATGATTCCTTAGTGAAGTATTGGAATGCTATTCTTAGGTTTGCTAGCCGCCCGTATGCTGCAGAAGTTATCTGATTGATGTGTGCCTCAGGAGATGTGCTCGGTATTATACTCACCCCAAGATCTTTTTCCTTGAGTGAGGTTTGCAGTCTTTGGCCACCTAGACTATACTCTGTCTGCGGTATTCTTTGCCCTTCCCCGATCTTCATGACTTTACATTTGGCAGGGTTAAATTCTAGGAGCCAGATACTGGACCAGGCTTGTAGCCTGTCCAGGTCTCTTTGTAGTCCTGCCTGATCCTCGACTGATTTAATTCTTCTCATTAACTTCACATCATCTGCAAACAGGGACACTTCTGAGTCTATTCCTTCTGTTATGTCATTCACATATACCAAAAACAGTACAGGTCCTAGGACTGACCCTTGTGGAACCCCACTCGTCACAGGTGCCCACTCTGACACCTCGTCACGTACCATGACTCGTTGTTGTGTGTGTATGTGTGTGTGTATATATGTATGTGTGTATGTATATATGTGTGTGTGTGTGTGTGTGTGTGTGTGTGACCCAACAATTAAAATTTGCACCAAGAACTCATTACAGTTGTGACCGGGTGTAGACTAGTGAATTGTTCATTACTTTATAATTTGTTCATGATTGTAACCATGTATAAACGTAAGTAAGTAAATTTACTTACATGATTCATTACCTTTGTAACTTGTGAGTTCATTACCTTTGTAACTTGTGAGTTCATTACCTTTGTAACTTGTGAGTTCATTACCTTTGTAACTTGTGAGTTCATTACCTTTGTAACTTGAGAGTTCATTACCTTGTAACTTGAGTTCATTACCTTTAGTAACTTGAAAGTTCATTACCTTTGTAACTGCCCCAGCTATTTAAAACTTTGGGTCCAGTCCCTGACCCATTATGTAATCTTTTGACTACCGCCCACAGGATGGGTATGGGGTGCATAATAAAGATATCAAACTAACTAATAAATGACAAGCAAAGCTTGCTTTAGCAGCCATGCAGGATGCCTTAAGCCGTACTGATGCCTTAGTTACAGTACACTCATAAACAATATACATGTATATGTTGATGGTGCTGTTCAACACTGGTGCAGCTGGTAGTGCTGTTCACCAACACTGGTGCAGCTGGTAGTGCTGTTCACCAACACTGGTGCAGCTGGTAGTGCTGTTCACCAAACTGGTGCAGCTGGTAGTGCTGTTCACCAACACTGGTGCAGCTGGTAGTGCTGTTCACCAACACCCGGTGCAGCTGGTAGTGCTGTTCACCAACACTGGTGCAGCTGGTAGTGCTGTTCACCAACACTGGTGCAGCTGGTAGTGCTGTTCACCAACACTGGTGCAGCTGGTAGTGCTGTTCACCAACACTGGTGCAGCCGGTAGTGCTGTTCACCAACACTGGTGCAGCTGGTAGTGCTGTTCACCAACACTGGTGCAGCTGGTAGTGCTGTTCACCAACACTGGTGCAGCTGGTAGTGCTGTTCACCAACACTGGTGCAGCTGGTAGTGCTGTTCACCAACACTGGTGCAGCTGGTAGTGCTGTTCACCAACACTGGTGCAGCTGGTAGTGCTGTTCACCAACACTGGTGCAGCTGGTAGTGCTGTTCACCAACACTGGTGCAGCTGGTAGTGCTGTTCACAACACTGGT
Organism: Cherax destructor; assembly: GCA_009830355.1. Taxonomy (NCBI): domain Eukaryota; kingdom Metazoa; phylum Arthropoda; class Malacostraca; order Decapoda; family Parastacidae; genus Cherax; species Cherax destructor. Next base: position 3,859 of record WNWK01041485.1, on the reverse strand, counting down.
GCAGCTGGTAGTGCTGTTCACCAACACTGGTGCAGCTGGTAGTGCTGTTCACCAACACTGGTGCAGCTGTAGTGCTGTTCACCAACACTGGTGCAGCTGGTAGTGCTGTTCACCAACACTGGTGCAGCTGGTAGTGCTGTTCACCAACACTGGTGCAGCTGGTAGTGCTGTTCACCAACACTGGTGCAGCTGGTAGTGCTGTTCACCAACACTGGTGCAGCTGGTAGTGCTGTTCACCAACACTGGTGCAGCTGGTAGTGCTGTTCACCAACACTGGTGCAGCTGGTAGTGCTGTTCACCAACACTGGTGCAGCTGGTAGTGCTGTTCACCAACACTGGTGCAGCTGGTAGTGCTGTTCAACACTGGTGCAGCTGGTAGTGCTGTTCACCAACACTGGTGCAGCTGGTAGTGCTGTTCACCAACACTGGTGCAGCTGGTAGTGCTGTTCACCAACACTGGTGCAGCTGGTAGTGCTGTTCACCAACACTGGTGCAGCTGGTAGTGCTGTTCACCAACACTGGTGCAGCTGGTAGTGCTGTTCACCAACACTGGTGCAGCTGGTAGTGCTGTTCATCAACACTGGTGCAGGTGATAGTGCTGCTGTTGACTACCACACAGGATGGGTATGGGGTGACTACCATACACAGGACGGGTATGGGGTGACTACCATACACAGGACGGGTATGGGGTGACTACCATACACAGGATTTGTATGGGGTGACTACCATATACAGGATGGGTATGGGGTAATTACGATACACAGGATGGGTTTGGGGTGACTACGATACACAGGATGGGTATGGGGTGACTACGATACACAGGATGGGTATGGGGTGACTACGATACACAGGATGGGTATGGGGTGACTACGATACACAGGATGGGTATGGGGTGACTACGATACACAGGATGGGTATGGGGTGACTACGATACACAGGATGGGTATGGGGTGACTACGATACACAAGATGGGTATGGGGTGACTACGATACACAGGATGGGTATGGGGTGACTACGATACACATGATGGGTATGGGGTGACTATGATACACAGGATGGGTATGGGGTGACTACGATACACAGGATGGGTATGGGGTGACTACCATACACAGGATCGGTATGGGGTGACTACCATACACAGGATGGGTATAGTGTGACTACCATACACAGGATGGGTATGGGATGACTATCATACACAGGATGGGCATGGGGTGACTACCATACACAGGATGGGTATGGGGTGTCTACAATGCACAGGATGGGTATGGGGTGACTACCATGCACAGGATGGGTATGGGGTGACTACCATGCACAGGATGGGTATGGGGTGCAAATTAACGATATTAAACTAAAGATAACATATAAAGATAAAGAATTTCTTTCTTTGTAATGTTCATAATGTGTGATTACAATTTTGAATTATTAAAGTACCAAGAAAGCGAGAATCATGGGGCATTTTTTGGAGTTAGTTTGATATCTTTATTATGCACCCCATACCCATCCTGTGGGTGGTAGTCAAAAGATTACAGAGGTACATAATGGGTCCAGGGACTGGACCCCAAAGTTTGATAGCTGAGCAAGTTACAAAGGTAATGAACTCAGATGGTCACAATCATGACAAGTTACAAAGGTATTTGCAGATTACAGAGGTATATATAGGGTCCAGAGACTGGGCCCCAAAGTTTTGATAGCTGAACAAGGTACATTGGTAAAGAATTCACTAGTTACAAGGTAATGAATCATGTAAGTAAATTTACTTACGTCTGTACATGGTTGCACTCATGAACAAATTATAAAGCAATGAGCAATCTATTAGTCTACACCCAGCCACAACTGTAATGAGTTATTGGTGCAAATTTTAATTGTTGGGTCACACACACACATACATATACACATACATATACACATACATATACACATACATATACACATACATATACACATACATATACACATACATATACACATACATATACACATACATATACACATACATATACACACATACATATACACATACATATACACATACATATACACATACATATACACATACATATACACATACATATACACATACATATACACATACATATACACATACATATACACATACATATACACATACATATACACATACATATACACATACATATACACATACATATACACATACATATACACATACATATACACATACATATACACATACATATACACATACATATACACATACATATACACATACATAATAATATAATAATAATAATATCTTTATTTACTACAAGTACATGTACATGGTATACAGGCCTAGCTGACATCAATGACATATTACTATATAGAAAGTCCCTTGTTATGCTGAGCATTTCGGGCAGATTAGGTCAGTGTCCTAGGATGCGACTCACACCAGTCGACTAACACCCAGGTACCCATTTTACTGATGGGGAACATAGACAACTGGTGTAAAGAAACACGCCCAATGTTTCTGCCCTGGCATACATATACACATACATATACACATACATATACACATACATATACACATACATATACACATACATACATACATATACACATACATATACACATACATATACACATACATATACACATACATATACACATACATATACACATACATATACACATACATATACACATACATATACACATACATATACACATACATATACACATACATATACACATACATATACACATACATATACACATACATATACACATACATATACACATACATATACACATACATATACACATACATATACACATACATATACACACATACATACACACATCGGGGCCAGGAGCTGAGTATCGACCCCTGCAACCACAATTAGGTGAGTACACACATACATGTATATACATACACACATACATGTATAAACATACACACATACATGTATATACATACACACATATATACATACACACACAACACACACGTGTCAATGCTTTATTTACAGGGAGTAAAGTCAGGGTATTTTTCCAGAATGGTCTCTAATATACCACTTTTGGGGGAGTAATGTCACAGTATTAAATTCAATGTTATTTAAACACTATAATCAAGCTGTTATGACACAAACTGTGAAAATTGAAAAATTCTTCAATGTAACTTTACTATATTACAGCATAATTAACATCGTTTTTCTGTAAAATAACGAAAATATTTTCGGTGTTATCGACGCCGGAAATGAGTGCGCAATATTTTATTTTATAATATGGATAAATATGTATTAATTTATATTAATATATTTTTATTTAGTATATTTTTAAGTTTTATTTAACATATTATGATTTATCTAGTGTATTTAATAAGGAAATTAGTTGAAATGATTTTTGAAAAGTGTTGTTGTTGTTGTAGTTGAGTTGGGTGATGTTGGGTGGTGTTGTGACAACACTGATGAAGGTTGTATCTGCTGCCGTTGCACAATATTACTGACATATTACCTGCACTCTGCTCCACTGACTCAACCTATACCACCCCCGGGATATTTGACATTTTGACTGAGTTACCAGCAAGGAAGGAAAGAGAGAAGAGCAGGTCAGTCGCAGCCATTATTATCCTGCACAACAAACACCCTTGTTGACACCACCATTATTGTTCTTTATTACTACCACCATCGCTACTACTACCATTATTATCCTGCACAACAAACACCCTTGTTGACACCACCATTATTGTTCTTTATTACTACCACCATCACTACTACTACCATTATTATCCTGCACAACAAACACCCTTGTTACACCACCATTATTGTTCTTTATTACTACCACCATCACTACTACTACCATTATTATCCTGCACAACAAACACCCTTGTTGACACCACCAT
>WNWK01041484.1:0-16431 GCA_009830355.1 Cherax destructor | reverse complement strand
AAGATAGACTTAGAGCGTTGAATCTCCACTCTCTGGAGAGACGTAGAATGAGGGAAGATATCATCGAGGTGTACAAGTGGATGATGGGCATAAACAAAGGAGATATTAATAAAATACTGAGGATATCGAACGAAGTAAGAACCAGAATTAACGGATTTAAATTGGATAAATTTAGATTTAGAAAGGACATAGTCAAGTACTGGTTTTCGAACAGAGTTGTAGATGCGTGGAACAATCTTCCGAGTAGGGTGATAGAGGCATCCAAATCATTATTATTTTCCCAAATGCGTATCTTGATGAAGTTGAAGTTTAAAAATCAATCATTTCTGGAATATAACATTTATCATAATCGGTGCATGGAACCTTATAAATGCCAAAATTCAATTGGGTATCTTTCTAAAACCATTTTTAACAAGTGTCTTTATGTTATTCTAACTTATGAAGGTAATGTTTACATTACGAGAGAAAATTTTATTAGAAGATAAAGTACTACAATTAAATATCTAGTTTTAAAGTTTTTATATTGTTTAGTCCCAGAAAAGTTAGGTCTAGCTGAGACGTGAGCAGAGTCTATGTAACCTAACTTAGAAAATGTGTGTTGTAATGTTATGAATATGTGATTTACAGTTATGGGAACTGTAAATCACATATTCGGGATGTTCTAAAAAATATCCCAGAAATATCACCATTATTTGTTTGGGTAACATGAGAAGAAAAAACAGCGGGCACCTGAAGTCTGGTTCCGGTATAGAAGACCACATTCTCAGTTTTACATTGATACAGAACATAAAGCTCAACACTGACTATCTCAAAATTTCGTCTTCAAGACTAAGGTACTAATAACCTCATCTTTATCTTCCCACAGCTTCTACTGTCTACAAAATTTGGTCACCTCTTTGAGCGACTCAAGAAGTCTCCTTAGATGGCAAAACGTTATGACAATAAATATTACGGAAATTATACTTAAATAAAGAAGTTATATATATATTGAAGGAAGTTTTTGTTTTAGGATGAAGTGTAAATATAAATAATACCACATACAGGTAGAGAATAATATGAAACAAATAATTTTCTTTGATGAAAAACAAATTAGAAATATTTTATTAATAAAATAAATATTGTATTAATAAAATAAATTTTAATGTATCAATAACGTATCTGAAAATAATCCTGTTAGATTAGAAAGAGAGAGAGACAGAAAGAGAGAGAGGAATAATGGAAGAGTGTGCTTGGAGGGGGGTAAGAAAGAGAGAGGGATAATGGAAGAGTGTGCTTGAAGGGGGTAAGAGAGAGAGAGAGAGAGAGAGAGAGAGAGAGAGAGAGGAAGATGGAAGAGTGTGATTGAGGGTAAGAGAGAGAGGTAATGGAAGAGTGTACTTGGAGGGGTAAGAGAGAGAGAGGTAATGGAAGAGTGTACTTGGAGGGGGTAAGAGAGAGAGAGGTAATGGAAGAGTGTGATTGGAGGGGGTAAGAGAGAAAGTGATTACCTTCATGGTAGATCTCCAAGGGTAGTTCTCAAAGGAACAGAATCAGCAAGACATCCTATTGGGGCAAGAGTTCCACAAGGAAGTGTGCTGGGACCATTGTTAAGGAATATCTACTTCAATGACCTTCTGCATCTCATCCCAGAATCCCATACATATGCAAACGACTGTACTCTGACATTTACTTATCCAAGAGACGAAATGCCAGCTGCTCTAAGCTACATCAATCACCAGCGAAGAGCTATATCAGCTTGGGGAAACCGATGACAGGTGACATTTGCACATGGGAAAACACAAATGATGGTCTCTAGGCACCATGATGGTAATGCCTTGAGCAGTAGTAAGTATGAATGGTAGCGTGTTGGTACCTGGGGAAGAAGTTGATATCTTTGGGGTGAAATTTGACTCCAAACTGACCATGAAGAACCACGTTGTAAATTTTGCAAAAAAAGCAGCCAGGAAGCTTACAGCACTTCGACGTATCTCGCATCTGCTTGACAGTAGGGGTTGCAAGATTCTGTATGAGGTACAAGTACGCTCACACCTTGAGTATGCTCCACTTTCTTGGTTTGCCTGCCCCCCTCTCATCTGCGACTGCTTGACAGAGTAGAGAACAGAGCATGACGTCTCATCTCTCGCATGGACCCATCCTTGATAGATATGTCATTTCAGCAGAGCCTTCAACACAGGTCAATTAGCAAGAACTCATCTAAAATTAAGTTCTTTCTAAAATTTTCTCTTATACGTTTAAAAATATTTTTTTTTTCATTTATGGTAATGAAAGAATTTATAATTTTGTACCAAGAGAAACTTTGAAAACCTACCTAACCTTATTACAACAAGCGCAATTTAATTTAGCCTAACCCAACTAAATATATTTTAGATACGTTAACATTAATTTAATAATAAACAAACACAATGAAATATATTTTTTTCGTTATGTTCAGAATGATTTTGGCGAAATTATTGCATACACAAATTTTCACTTGTCTTATATAGCAAGGTGAGCGTTGCTATTTAAGCCAAAATCGCAAGTTTTACCTAATCGGCACGACATTATATATATATATATATATATATATATATATATATATATATATATATATATATATATATATATATATGATGGGTAGTAGGAGAAGTGGAATATTCAAATGGCTTCAGGAAGAAATCCAAATATTCTTCCTTGAAGCCTTTTTATCCACTTCTCCGAGGCTATGGGTCCCACAATTTGTACCAGAGGTGGACCCCTATAGAAAGGGGTTTAGTTATAAGTAATACATATTTTAAGAAAAAGAGGATAAATAAGTATACAAGATATGATGTAGGGCGTAATGACAGTAGTTTGTTGGACTATGTATTGGTAGATAAAAGACTGTTGAGTAGACTTCAGGATGTACATGTTTATAGAGGGGCCACAGATATATCAGATCACTTTTTAGTTATAGCTACAGTGGGAGTAAAAGGTAGATGGGATACAAGGAAAATATAAGCAGTAAGTAAGAGAGATGTGAAGGTTTATAAACTAAAAGAGGAGGCAGTTAGGGTAAGATATAAACAACCATTGGAGGATAGATGGGCTAGTGAGAGTGTAGGCAATGGGGTCGAAGATGTATGGGGTAGGTTTAAAAATGTAGTGTTAGAGTGTTCAGCAGAAGTTTGTGGTTACAGGAAAGTGGGTGCGGGAGGGAAGAAGAGCGATTGGTGGAATGATGATGTAAAGAGAGTAGTAAGGGAGAATAAGTTAGCATATGAGAGGTTTTTACAAAGTAGAAGTGATGCAAGGAGGGAAGAGTATATGGAGAGAAAAAGAGAGGTTAAGAGAGTGGTGAAGCAATGTAAAAAGAGAGCAAATGAGAGAGTTGGTGAGATGTTATCAACAAATTTTGTCGAAAATAAGAAAGAGTTTTGGAGTGAGATTAACAAGTTGAGGAAGCCTAGGGAACAAATGGATTTGACAGTTAAAAATAGGAGAGGAGAGTTATTAAATGGAGAGTTAGAGGTATCAGGAAGATGGAGGGAATATTTTGAGGAGTTGTTAAATGTTGATGAAGACAGGGAAGCTGTGATTTCGTGTATAGGGCAAGGAGGAATAACATCTTTTAGGAGTGTGGAAGAGCCAGTTGTGAGTGTGGGGGATTGATTGGATAAAGATAGAAAATTTTAAAAGCAGGTGGGGATATAGTTTTGGAGTGGTTGGTGCTATTATTTAATAAATGTATGGAAGCGGGTAAGGTACCTAGGGACTGGCAGAGAGCGTGTATAGTTCCTTTGTATAAAGGCAAAGGGGACAAAAGAGAGTGCAAAAATTATAGGGGAATAAGTCTGTTGAGTGTACCTGGTAAAGCGTATGGTAGAGTTATTATTGAAAGAATTAAGAGTAAGACTGAGACAAGGATAGCAGATGAACAAGGAGGTTTTAGGAAAGGTAGGGGGTGTGTAGACCAAGTGTTTACAGTGAAACATATAGGTGAACAGTATTTGGATAAGGGTAAAGAGGTTTTTGTGGCATTTATGGATTTGGAAAAGGCGTATGAGAGGGTGGATAGGGCGGCAATGTGGCAGATGTTACAGGTGTATGGAATAGGAGGTAGGTTACTGAAAGCAGTGAAGAGTTTTGATGAGAATAGCGAGGCTCAGGTTAGTGTGTGTAGGAGGGAGGGGGACTATTTCCCAGTAAAAGTGAGCTTTAGACAAGGATGTGTGATGTCACCGTGGTTGTTCAATATATTTATAGATGGGGTTGTAAGAGAAGTGAATGCAAGGGTCTTGGCAAGAGGTGTGGGGTTAAAAGATAAAAAATCAAATACAAAGTGGGAGTTGTCACAGTTGCTTTTTGCTGATGACACTGTGCTTTTGGGAGAGTCTGAAGAGAAGTTGCAGAGGTTGGTGAATTAATTTGGTAGGGTATGTAAAAGAAGAAAATTGAAAGTGAATATAGGAAAGAGTAAGGTGATGAGGATAACAAAAAGATTAGGTGACGAAAGATTGAATATCAGACTGGAGGGAGAGAGTATGGTGGAGGTGAATGTATTCAGATATTTGGGAGTGGACATGTCAGCAGATGGGTCTATGAAGGATGAGGTGAATCATAGAATTGATGAGGGGAAAAGGGTGAGTGGTGCACTTCGGAGTCTGTGGAGACAAAGAACTTTGTCCATGGAAGTAAAGAGGGAAATGTATGAGAGTATAGTTATACCAACACTCTTATATGGATGTGAAGCATGAGTGATGGATGTTGCAACGAGGAGAAGGCTGGAGGCAGTGGATATGTCATGTCTGAGGTTAATGTGTGGTGTGAATATAATGCAGATAATTCGGAGTTTGGAAATTAGGAGGAGGTGCGGGATTACCAAAACTATTATCCAGAGAGCTGAGGAGGGGTTGTTGAGGTGGTTCGGACATGTAGAGAGAATGGAACGAGACAGAATGACTTCGAGAGTGTATAAATCTGTAGTGGAGGGAAGGCGGGGTAGGGGTCGGCCTAGGAAAGGTTGGAGGGAGGGGGTAAAGGTTGTTTTGTGAGCGAGGGGTTTGGACTTCCAGCAAGCATTTGTGAGCGTATTTGATAGGAGTGAATGGAGACAAATGGTTTTTAATACTTGACGTGCTGTTGGAGTGTGAGCAAAGTAACATTTATGAAGGGATTCAGGGAAACCGGCAGGCCGGACTTGAGTCCTGGAGATGGGAAGTATAGTGTCTGCACTCTGAAGGAGGGGTGTTAATGTTGCAGTTTATAAGAAACTGAACCTATAGAGCTAATAATTGGTCTAACAGGATTACCAGGTTTGTGTGTTTTTATTAATCCATACATATAAGGTAAAGATGGATTAGTGGAAGTAAATTTTTTAATTAATTCATCTTTGCCCTCCAATAGATGTTTTATTGTTTTATTGAAATTGCTGTTAACAGTTTCTAAGGGATTCTTTCTAAGTTTAGAATAGGTTTCAAAATCATCTAGGACGTTATTCATTTTATCTTGGTAATCGGTTTCTTTCATAATTACAATTGCATTTATTTTATCTGCTTTAGTATGACGCAAATTTTTATTATTCAAAAGTGAATCATAAGACTTAAAAAATCTTTGAGGGCAATTGGGAATATTTTGTTTTAACATTGAGCTATATACCATCCTCTTACTAATATTAATTTCATCAGTGGATAAATCAGAGGATTTTTCTAAATTACAAAAGGCTTTTGCAATTTCAACATTATTAAGTTTTTTGAAGTTGCAAAACTTAAACCGAAACCAAGAGCGGCAGTTGTATTTTTATCTAATATTTCATCTGATAAGTTAATTACAAAATTGTTATTAGCGTGCTTTGTCCAATCACTATTTTCAATTAAATTATCTAATTTTCTTTGTAGTTTGTTTTTGAGATTATTACAAATTCTTCTGAGTTTATTATAGCAATGATCCAACATACTATGTTGCCATTCTGATGGAATAGCTTGATAAAAGAAGTTTGGTATGGCAATGGGAAATCCTCTTTCACCTGTTCTTAGTAACTTATATATGGAATTTTTCGAAACAAGATTGCTTAACACTATCCTTCCCAATAGAGCTAAGTGGTATAGATATGTTGATGATATTTTGTGCCTTATGCCTAAGAATGTAGACATAAACCATTTCCTTGTTAAATTAAATAGCTTAGCTCATTCTATAAATTTTACTGTTGAATTCGAAGTAAACAACTCATTGCCCTTCCTAGATGTGTTTATTATTAAGGGTAACATTGATTTTAAATTCAAAATTTACAGAAAACCTACAAATAATTGTTCCTATGTACACTATTACTCTTCACATCAAGATAGAGATAAAGTGTCGGTTTTTTCTTCAATGTTTTTGAGAGCTTTACGTATTTGTAGTCCAGAGTTCATAGATGAAGAAATCTCTAAAATTTATGAAATAGCTAATGATTTAAAATACCCAAGAAACTTAATTGATAAATCTTTTAAAATAGCTAGGAATACTTTTTACAATCCAAAAAGGGACAACCAACCTTATTCAACCAAAAATATGTTGGTTCTCCCTTACCATGAAAACTTGGTTGATATGCCTTCCTTTCTTAAGAATTTTAATATCAAAGTTGTATTTAAAAATCTTGATACAGTAAAAAGACTTTTGATAAAAAATTCAGCTAGGTCTGTAATAGATGTATCATGTACATGTGTACCTGTATATATGTGTATATATATATTATATATATATATATATATATATATATATATATATATATATATATATATATATATATATATATATCAGGTAGTAGGTTGGTATCAGGTAGTAGGTTGGTAGACAGCAACCACCCAGGGAGGTACTACCGTCCTGCCAGGTGACTGTGAAACAGAAACCTGAAACTGTTTTACATGATGGTAGGATTGCTGGTGTCTTTTTTCTGTCTCATAAACACGCTGGATAACAGGTATATCTAGCTACTTCTACTTACACTTTAGGTCACACTACACTGGCATACACATGCATATATATACATACACACATCTAGGTTTTTCTTCTTTTTCTTAATAGCTCTTGTTCTTTTTATTTTCTCTATTGTCCATGGGGAAGTGGAAAAGAATCTTTCCTCCGTAAGCCATGCGTGTCGTATGAGGCGACTAAGATGCCGGGAGCAATGGGCTAGTAACCCCTTCTCCTGTACAAATCTACTAAAAACGAGAAGAAGAAAAACTTTATAAAACTGGGTTGTCTGAATGTGCGTGGATGTAGTGCGGATGATAAGAAAGAGATGATTGCCGATGTTATGAATGAAAAGAAGTTGGATGTCTTGGCCTAAGCGAAACAAAGCTGAAGGGGTAGGCGAGTTTCAGTGGGGAGAAATAAATGGGATTAAGTCAGAGTATCTGAGAGAGTTAGAGCTAAGGAAGGGGTAGCAATAATGTTGAAGGATCAGTTATGGAAGGAAAAGAGGGAATATGAATGTGTAAATTCAAGGATTATGTGGATTAAAATAAGGGTCGGATGCGAAAAGTGGGTCATAATAAGCGTGTATGCACCTGGAGAAGAGAGGAGTGTAGAGGAGAGAGAGATTTTGGGAGATGTTAAGCGAATGTATAGGAACTTTTGAACCAAATGAGAAGTAATGTGGTAGGGGACCTAAATGCTAAAGTGGGAGAAACATGCAGAGAGGGTGTAGTAGGTAAGTTTGGGGTGCCAGGTGTAAATGATAATGGAGCCCTTTGATTGAACTTTGTATAGAAAGGGGTTTAGTTATAGGTAATACATATTTTAAGAAAAAGAGGATAAATAAGTATACAAGATATGATGTAGGGCGTAATGACAGTAGTTTGTTGGACTATGTATTGGTAGATAAAAGACTGTTGAGTAGACTTCAGGATGTACATGTTTATAGAGGGGCCACAGATATATCAGATCACTTTTTAGTTATAGCTACAGTGGGAGTAAAAGGTAGATGGGATACAAGGAAAATAGAATCAGTAAGTAAAAGAGAGGTGAAGGTTTATAAACTAAAAGAGGAGGCAGTTAGGGTAAGATATAAACAACTATTGGAGGATAGATGGGCTAGTGAGAGTGTAGGCAATGGGGTCGAAAATGTATGGGGTAGATTTAAAAATGTAGTGTTAGAGTGTTCAGCAGAAGTTTGTGGTTACAGGCGAGTGGGTGCGGAGGGAAGAGGAGCGATTGGTGGAATGATGATGTAAAAAGAGTAGTAAGGGAGAAAAAGTTAGCATATGAGAGGTTTTTACAAAGTAGAAGTGATGCAAGGAGGGAAGAGTATATGGAGAGAAAAAGAGAGGTTAAAGAGTGGTGAAGCAATGTAAAAAGAGAGCAGATGAGAGAGTGGGTGAGATGTTATCAGCAAATTTTGTTGAAAATAAGAAAAAGTTTTGGAATGAGATTAATAAGTTGAGGAAGCCTAGAGAACAAATGGATTTGACAGTTAAAAATAGGAGAGGAGAGTTATTAAATGGAGAGTTAGAGGTATCGGGAAGATGGAGAGAATATTTTGAGGATTTGTTAAATGTTGATGAAGACAGGAAGCTGTAATTTCGTGTGTAGGGCAGGAGGAATAACATCTTGTAGGAGTGTGGAAGAGCCAGTTGTGGGTGTAGGGAAGTTCGTGAGGCAGTGGGTAGAATGAAAGGGGTAAGGCAGCTGGGATTGATGGGATAAAGATAGAAATGTTAAAAGCAGGTGGGGATATAATTTTGGAGTGGTTGGTGCTATTATTTAATAAATGTATGGAAGAGGGTAAGGTACCTAGGATTGGCAGAGAGCGTGTATTGTTCCTTTGTATAAAGGCAAAGGGGACAAAAGAGAGTGCAAAAATTATAGGGGAATAAGTCTGTTGAGTGTACCTGGTAAAGTGTATGGTAGAGTTATTATTGAAAGAATTAAGAGTAAAACAGAAAGCAGGATAGCAGATGAACAAGGGGGCTTTAGGAAAGGCAGGGGGTGTGTAGACCAAGTGTTTACAGTGAAACATATAGGTGAACAGTATTTGGATAAGGGTAAAGATGTTTTTGTGGCATTTATGGATTTGGAAAAGGCGTATGATAGGGTAGATAGGAGGGCAATGTGGCAGATGTTGCAGGTGTATGGAATAGGAGGAAGGTTACTGAAAGCAGTGAAGAGTTTTTATGAGGATAGTGAGGCTCAGGTTAGAGTGTGTAGGAGGGAAGCCGACTATTTCCCAGTAAAAGTGGGCCTTAGACAAGGATGTGTGATGTCACCGTGGTTGTTCAATATATTTATAGATGGGGTTGTAAGAGAAGTGAATGCGAGGGTCTTGGCAAGAGGTGTTGGGCTAAAAGATAAAGAAGCAAATACAAAGTGGGAGTTGTCACAGTTGCTTTTTGCTGATGACACTGTGCTTTGGGAGATTCTGAAGAGAAGTTGCAGAGGTTGGTGGATGAATTTGGTAGGGTGTGTAAAAGAAGAAAATTGAAAGTGAATATAGGAAAGAGTAAGGTGATGAGGATAACAAAAGAATAGGTGACAAAAGATTGGATATCAGATTGGAGGGAGAGAGTATGGAGGAGGTGAATGTATTCAGATATTTGGGAGTGGACATGTCGGCGGATGGATCTATGAAGGATGAGGTGAATCATAGAATTGATGAGGGAAAAGGGTGAGTGGAGCACTTCGGAGTCTGTGGAGACAAAGAACCTTGTCCATGGAAGTAAAGAGGGAATGTATGAGAGTATAGTTATACCAACGCTCTTATATGGGTGTGAAGCATGGGTGATGAATGTTGCAACGAGGAGAAGGCTGGAGGCAGTGGAGATGTCATGTCTGAGGTCAATGTGTGGTGTGAATATAATGCAGAGAATTCGGAGTTTGGAAATTAGGAGGAGGTGCGGGATTACCAAAACGATTGTCCAGAGACTGAGGAGGGGTTGTTGAGGTGGTTTGGACATGTAGAGAGAATGGAACGAGACAGAGTGACTTCGAGAGTGTATAAATCTGTAGTGGAGGGAAGGCGGGGTAGGGGTCGGCCTAGGAAAGGTTTGAGGGAGGGGTAAGGAAGTTTTGTGTGCGAGGGCTTGGACTTCCAGCAAGCATGTGTGAGCGTATTTGATAGGAGTGAATGGAGGCATATGGTTTTAATACTTGACGTGCTGTTGGAGTGTGAGCAAAGTAACATTTATGAAGGGATTCAGGGAAACCGGCAGGCCGGACTTGAGTTCTGGAGATGGGAAGTACAGTGCCGGCACTCTGAAGGAGGGGTGTTAATGTTGCAGTTTTATAACTGTAGTGCAAAGCACCCTTCTGGCAAGACAGTGATGGAGTTAATGATGATGAAAGTTTTTATTTTCAGGCCACCCTGCCTTGGTGGGAATCGGCCAATGTGTTAATAAAAAATATATATATATATATATAAATATATATATATAAATATATATATATAAATATATAAATATATATATAAATATATATATATATATATATATATATATATATATATATATATATATATATATATATATATATACAAATATATATATAAATATATATATATATATATAAATATATATATATATATATATATATAATATATATATATATATATAAATATATATATATATATATATAATATATATATATATATATAAATATATATATATATATAATATATAATATATATATATAAATATATAAATATATATATATATATATATATATATATATATATATATATATATATATATATATATATATATATATATATATATATATATATATATATATATATATATATATATATATATATATATATATACATATATACAGGTACACATGTACATGATACATCTATTACAGACCTAGCTGACATTATTGACATACTATATAGAAACACATTCTATATAGAAAACCCAGGTACCTACTTACTGCTAGGTGAACAGGAGAAGGTGAAACTAATCATATTACATATATATTATATTATATAATTATATAATTTTTTTATTATTATTATGATTATTATGATTATTATTGAGATTATTATTATTATTATTATTATTATTAATAGTAGTAGTGGTAGTTCTAGTAGTATTTGTTGTAGTAGTAGTTGTAGTAGTAGTAGTAGTGTGTGTAGTATAGGGTAAAAGTTTGCGACCACTGTAAACCTCAGAGTTATCTCTGAGTTACCAGACCCTGCCACGTGGAGGCCAGTGGTTCGTCTTTAAGGTCCACCTTCCTCCCCCACCTACTGTGTTTTTGATGCTTTCCCCATGTTCATGTATCCAGGAATCCATTCGTGGGCCCCCGGATGTCTTCCCTTTCACTGAAGTTCTGGAAATTCTTTTTGACATTTTTGATGCCTCACCCATTCCCACCCCCCAGAGGTCAGCAAGTCCCACCCCAGGTCCGTGGTTCCAGGTACACACCTTTTACCACTTCCCTGAGGTCAGCAAGTCCCACCCCAGGTCAATGGGTCCATGTATACACCCTTCACCTCTTCTCTGAGGTCAGCAGTCCCACCCCAGGTCAGTGGTTCCAGGTATACACCTTTCACCACTTCCCCGAGGTCAGCAAGTCCCACCCCAGGTCTGTGGTTCCAAGTGTTCATCCATACACCCTTCACCACTTTCCTGAGATCAGCATCATCTACACTATTTCCAAACCAATACTTTCCTATATCCTTTCTAAATCTAAACTTATCTAACTTGAATCCATTATTGCGGGTTCTCTCTTGGAGAGATACCCTCAAGACCTTATTTATATCCCCTTTGTTAATACCCATTTTCCACTTGTATACCTCGATCATGTCTCCCCTCATTCTACGTCTTACAAGTGAATGTAATTTAAGGGTCTTCAATCTTTCTTCGTAAGGAAGATTTCTAATGCTATGTATTAATTTAGTCATTCTACGCTGAATGTTTTCTAACGAATTTATGTCCATTCTGTAATATGGAGACCAGAACTGAGCTGCGTAATCTAGGTGAGGCCTTACTAATGATGTATAAAGCTGTAATATAACCTCTGGACTTCTGTTGCTAACACTTCTTGATATAAATCCCAGTAATCTATTTGCCTTATTACGTACGCTTAGGCATTGCTGTCTTGGTTTAAGGTTGCTGCTTACCATCACCCCCAAGTCCTTCTCGCAATCTGTATGGCTAAGTTCTACGTTATTTAACGTATAAGTGCTTGGGTTATGGATACTCCCGAGCTTTAGAACTTTGCATTTATCTACATTGAACTGCATCTGCCATTTTTCTGACCAGGAATTGAGTTTGTCTAAATCCTCCTGTGGTTCCCTGACATCTACGTCTGAATCGATTATCCTACCTACCTTCGTGTCATCAGCGAATTTGCTCATATCACTAGAAATTCCCTCGTCAACACCAATCCCTGAGGAACGCCACTTGTTACAGATCCCCACTCCGATTTAACCCCATTTATGCACACCCTCTGCTTCCTATTGGTGAGCCATAACTCGATCCATGACAACACTTTTCCCCCAATGCCATGAGCAGCCACTTTCTTTAACAGTCTCTGATGTGGTACTCTATCAAAAGCCTTACTAAAATCCAAATAAACAATATCGAATTCTTTATCATGATCAACTGCCTCAAAAGCCTTACTGAAAAAAGTTAATAACTTAGTTAGGCAGGAACGGCCCCTGTTGAATCCATGCTGAGTATCATTAATCAAAGTATGCCTATCGAGATGGCTTCTTATGTTATCAGCTATAATCGACTCTAGTAATTTGCCTACAATTGATGTTAGACTTATTGGGCGGTAATTTGATGGTAACGACTTGTCCCCTGCTTTAAAAATAGGAATTACATTAGCCATCTTCCACGTATCAGACACTACACCTGTTTGAAGAGATAGGTTAAAAATGTTAGTTAAGGGTTCACAGAGTTCCATTTTGCATTCCTTAAGAACCCTTGAAAAAAGCTCATCAGGACCTGGCGATTTATTTTGCTTCAAACGGTCTATCTGTTTGATAACCATTTCACTAGTGACTGTGATACTACATAATTTAGCTTCTTCAGGCCCACTAAAATACCTAATTCTTGGGATATTATTAGTGTCTTCCTGAGTGAAAACCGAGAGAAAAAAATTATTAAAGATAGAGCACATTTCATTCTCTTTGTCAGTAAGATACCCATAATTATTTTTTAAGGGGACCTATCTTATCTCTAACTTTTG
This sequence comes from Cherax destructor, assembly GCA_009830355.1. Classification (NCBI taxonomy): domain Eukaryota; kingdom Metazoa; phylum Arthropoda; class Malacostraca; order Decapoda; family Parastacidae; genus Cherax; species Cherax destructor. The sequence continues at coordinate 3,300 of WNWK01041484.1, read as the reverse complement.
TTCTATACACCTGGAAAAAACTTTTTGGGTTAGTTTTCGAATCCCTAGCAACTTTAATTTTGTAGTCCCGTTTAGCTTTTCTTATCCCCTTTTTAACATTTCTCTTAATGTCAATATACTGATTCATAAGATGACCCTCACCTCTTTTGATACGCCTATAAATTCCTTTCTTTTGCCCTAAAAGATATTTGAGCCTATTATTCATCCATTTTGGGTCATTTCTATTCGATCTAATTTCTTTATATGGGATAAATGTTCTTTGGGCAGCATGTATAGTGTTCAGAAAACTCTCATATTGATAGCTCTCTTCAATACCCCAGTCTACAGATGATAAGTGTTCTCAAAGTCCATTATAATCTGCTAAGCGAAAATCTGGGACCGTTTCTGAATTATCCCTACTATGAAACTTCCATTCAATGCCAAAGATAATTGATTTGTGGTCGCTTGCGCCGAGTTCCTCTGTAATTTCTAAATTATTAACAAGGGTTTCCTTGTTTGCCAGAACCAAGTCAAGCAGGATATTTCCCTTGTAGGTTCTGTCACAAACTGCTTCAAAAAACAATCTTGAACTACTTTTAAGAAGTCGTTAGATTCTAAATTCTCTGTCAAGAAATTCCAATCAATCTGACTAAAGTTAAAGTCCCCTAGAATTACTACGTTATCGTGACTCACGAAATCGTAATGACACGATTCAAACAACCAAAACCCACGGGTGGGGTTCGAACCCGCGGCAAAAGTCTCAAAACCCCAGACCGCGCGTAAGCCACTGGGCCAGCTAGCTAATAAGATTCATCCAACTAGGTATATTTCTACACCATACGAAGGTTAGCATAGGCACCACTGTGTCACAAATGCAAGTTTTACAGAGAATCTCCAGCTAGCATGGCCGTGACGAACTCTAGCTCAAGTCCCTTCAAATCGTCAACATGACTCACGAAATAGTATGACAGATTGCAAACAAACCACTATACGGGTGGGGTTCGAACCCGCGGTCAGAAAGTCTCAAAACTCCAGACCGTCGCGTAAGCCACGCGGTTCGAACCCCACCCGTGGTATGTGGTTTGTTTGCAATCGTGTCATTACATTTCGTGAGTCTGTTGACGATTTCAAGGACTTGAGCTAAGTTCGTCACGGCCATGCTAGCTGGAGATTCTTTTAAAATTGCATTTGTGGAACAGTGGCCTATGCTAACCTTCCTATGGTGGATAAATATACCTAGTTGGATGAATCTTATTAAGCTAGCTGGCCCAGTGGCTTACGCGACGGTCTGGAGTTTTGAAACTTTCTGACCGCGGGTTCGAACCCCCACCCGTGGTATGTGGTACGTTATCGTGCCTTGTGGCCTTAACAATTTCCTCCCATAGTAGTCTCCCTTGGTCCCTATCTAAGTTTGGGGGACGGTATATCACACCTAAAATCAATTGTTCATGCCCCTTTGAAAATTCTATCCAGACAGACTCTGTATGTCATTTCAGACTTTATTCCCGTTTTTATGCAACAGTTCAAGCGATCTCGGACATACAGTGCCACTCCACCCCCCTTCCCGAAACTTCTGTCTACTTCGAACAATTTAAAACCCTGTATATGACATTCAGCAGGCATGTCCCTATTTTTCGTATTGAACCACGTCTCAGTTATGGCAAATACATCAATGTTACCTGCACTTGCAACTAATCTCAAATCGTCCATCTTACTCCTAGCACTACGACTATTTGTATAATACACTTTTAAAGACCCTCCTTTCTCTTTACCCTTTCTGCTTCTTTCTGTTTTTCCACTATACCTATTACTGTCCTTGTTATTGTTAGGATTTTTTATATCAAAGCCTAGATCTATATTTCGACATTCAGTATTTTCCATTTCTAAACCCATACCTCTAACTAATCCCAGTTTAAAGTCCTAACAACACCCTCAACTGAGCTAGCAAGAAAATCCACACCTGCCCTTGATAAGTGAACCCCATCCCTGGCATACATGTCATTTCGGCCATAGAAGTGGTCCCAGTTACAAATGAATGGTACTGCATTATCCTTACAGTGTTTGTCCAGCCAGCAATTGACACCAATTGCTCTGGACAGACATTCATCTCCAACTCCTCTCCTTGGCAAAATACCACATATGACAGGGTTCCCACCCTTCTTCCTAATTATGTCTATTGCTGACCTATACCTGCTAGTCAGGTCCTCACTCCTACGTCTGCCAACATCGTTGCCTCCAGCACTGAGACAGATAATAGGATTACTCCCATTACCTCTCATGATGTTGTCCAGATGGCTAACAATATCCTCCATCCCAGCCCCAGGAAAGCAAACCCTCTGTCTCCTACTTCTATCTTTCAAACAGAAGGCCCTATCCATGTACCTAATCTGACTATCACCAACAAGAACAATGTTCTTACCTTCCTTGGTGTCGTTCGTCGTGATGTTCCCAGTAGTCGACTCACATTCATCGGGTAACACGGAGAATCGGTTCGATGTTTCCACAACAGGTTCCTGGTTCTTCGTTGATTGTACCTCTCCATCCGTCCTCTTCATCTTTAACTTTGTCCCATGCATTCCAGCCACTGTCCAGGTTCCTTTCTTGGCTTGAGGATTCTCAACAGGAGGATTACTACGAATCCTCCTTTTTTCCTCAGTCAGTCCCTGTATCTCAAGCTTAGCTACCCTCAGTTCTTCCTTCAGCTGCTGGTAGAGTAGCTCAAGAGAGGACATCTTGTTCAGATTCACAGAGAGCACACAAGACACGTCTTCACTGAGTTAAGTCAGGTCCTCTATGCACATATGCTGTATTCTATTCAAGATTGATGGACTGACAACATCGACTCAAGATTGAGGGACTGACAACCTCAAACTCCTCCTGTTCTTCACGATTCTCCTTTGTATGGACTGATGAAGCCACTGTGTGGCGAAACGTTTCCTCAATAAAGATACCCAAGTGTTGCATATGTGTCTAATTTACCAACTCGTCGGTTCTCTGAACCATTCATTTACACCTCACAGTGAGGCAACAACGGGTCATGGTGCGTGATGAGGTATCACAGTGGGCGCCTGTGACGAGCGGTGTACGCAGGGGCCAGTCCTAGGACCAGTGTTATTCTTGGTATATGTAAATGACATGACGGACGGGATAGACTCAGAAGTGTCTCTGTTCGCAAATGATGTGAAATTAATGAGGAGAATCACATCGGAAGAGGACCAAGCAGGACTTCAAACAGACCTGGACAAGCTTGAAATCTGGTCTAGCAATTGGCTTCTCGAATTCAATCCCACCAAATGCAAAGTCATGAAGATCGGAGAAGGG
>WNWK01041483.1:0-16431 GCA_009830355.1 Cherax destructor | reverse complement strand
CTATTTGATTATAATAATAATAATGGCCACTTTGAATTACATTAAAATATTTGTTTCGGGGGAAAACGGATGAACAAAATTTGGGACTATTTAAAGCACATACAATTTTTTAATTTTTTTTTTCCATGGAGATAAGATACTGACATGCATCAAACTGAATATGCATAAAAATTGAAACCCCAATGTATTGCACATTCCATCCATTGAACTTCATTTATGTTTCTAAGAAAAAAGTTTTTTCTTTTTCATTTCAAAATTGTGTTGGGGGAGGGGTACAAATGCTAGGTATTTAAACTGGAGGGGGTTTTATACAGGAATTAATAAGTATGTGAGCCTGAATTTGAATATTTTTATTTTGTATTCTGACCATTTATTAATATACTGTAGTATAGTGATTGAGGATAATACCCAGTACAGTACCTCTTTTTAAATTTTCCCACACGGGTTCTTAAAATAAAGGTTGTATTATAAAAAAATCAGTTTCCCTATATGTGATTTCATAGGGAGGAAGTGTAAAATCCAGGAGGAGCAAAAGGGTGCGGGGGGGACAATAAGGAAACTATATTCACCCGGGGGCCCCAGACTATTAACATCTTAAAAGAAGATATCAGAAACACGGCTGGAACAAGGGGAAGCCTAAGGGAAACGGGACAAGTATCTTCACCAGGTCCCGGAAAAACAGGTTGATGGATATGGGGCAGCAGGCCCCCCAGCACAACACCGGGTTGACCAGGAAAAGCCCCAGACAAGCCGGGCCCTATGGCCAGGCTCAGAGGAAGAAACTCTTCAAAGGTATATCAAAGGGGAGTATATTCTTTTTTTTTTGAATAGGAAAAAATTTCTGTTTAAAATAAATTCTTTTGGTTTTTAAAATACATAGGGCCCCCTTTTCTGCTTTTGTTGGACATTTTAGATTATGACCAAAAATCGCATACAGCCCACCACCTGACTTTTTTCGGTCACCCCCCCCACCCCGGTTTTTTTACATTTTCCGTGAGCTCCATGAGCACCCCGTCTCCATTATGTCTGGAAACTTTCGCATTGCCTGAAAAAAATAAACAGATCACAGCTAAGAGACTGAAAATCCCCCGGCAACACCCACATCCTCAAATCCATTAACCCTTCGGGGGATGGTCGCAGACCCTTTTTTCGCAGGGTTTTGACGTACTAAGCATAAATTCTAGGCCTTTAAATTGGGGAAATGGGTGGGTAGGCCTATGGTGAGAGAATGGGTCTGCGTGGTCAGTGTCCGGGAAAAAAACGGGACCCCGTGGTGCAAAAGGGGGCGCCATGTTAGACCCTGATCACCATGCCTGGCGGAAGAAAAATCCTACCCCCGGGAATTTGGGAAAACTTTTGTTCCCAGTGACATTCTAACACCGATGGGGGTGTCGTGGTGATGGTTTCAAGGTTTTGATGAGGGTTTTGACCAAACTAATGACCATAATAATGTTTGAGGAAAACCCCAGCGACCCCCAGCCCCTCCACCTCCGGTGTTGTGGCATCTTGTTCAGTCAATTGTTCCAGGACGAAAGAGGAAACTTTTTACTAATTCCCAGACTCTGATGTGAGCAATGGTGATGATAGTGATTAAATTTGAACTCCAAGCTCTTCAAACAGTTCCAGTAGCGGAATGGGCAGAATATTCTCCAGTAAAACGCAGTAAAACGACGTATAAAAGGCCCTTCTTTTCCCAAGGGGAAGGGCATCTGAGAAATCCCTGACAAACAGGAAGTTAGAAAAATAAACGATAGTGTTGAATTGGAATGAGAAATGTGCATGCAACGGGTAGTGGTGGTGGTGGTGCCAGGGGGGAGGCACCAGCAGTGGACCATGTGGCACCGCGCCCTGAGTCAGCGGGGAGGCCATCCTCACCCCCCCACCAACCCCACAACCAAAACCCTCCACTCCAAAACCCCCACAACCACCTGTAAATATCCAGTACCCACCAGCAGCCGCCCTGGGATTCAGGCGCTAAATTTTATTCCCAATCCCATCAGTTTGATGAAATCCAAGTGGAATCCCCCATCTTGTCCATTGGGAACAATGCCAGTGAACTGAATGTTTCATTATTCTTGACGACCCCCCTGATAAAAACAGGGAAAAAGCAACAGATAAACGAGGTACACCATGGCAAACACAATACTTTCACTCAACATCACGCCCCCCCAACAGGTGGAAAGGGCAACTGTGGCTGAATGTATTTTTTTTACAATAATGCTTATGCCACATGTTTATAAGCACCGTGTAAAACATCTGGTCAACAGACCCCTGATTCAACACCAGGTTTCAGTGATATAATATCAGTGAATGTTTGTGCTACTGCTGAGGATGCTACACTTTCGGACAAAACCGGGCCCTAAAAACGACAGGTTATATAAGATTGAATGTTTCTGTATCTAAAAGAAAATTTTTTTTACCCCTTCAGGAAGTTTGTTATTGGAGTCACTGATTCTGTTCAAAGGTAGACTTCATTCAAGGATATACCAACAAAAAAAACGTTTTGGTATAAAGTTGTTTTTTTTATTGCACAGGGTATTGTTTTGGGATATTATTGTTACACGGGAAGTAATACATTGAAAGATACAAAGTTACTGGGATTCTGGTGATTTTTTAAAACAATGATGGAACCATATTTTGGAAGGGCATATATTATATATTGATAACGGGTACAAAAGCCCTTCCCCCAGTGATTTTTTGGGAAAATGAACTTGACAGATTTGCGGGACAGTTGTAAATGTGTATCCAAGGTTCAATGCTCCCCCCAGGTGGGGGGCGGTGCCAATGACATCATGGCATTTGGTGGCATGACAAACGAAATGTCACACTGTTTTCATCAATTCACCCCAACGAAATGACAGACACTGGCAGGGTGCATAAAAGACCAATGAACCCATTCTAAAAACCCGCAGTGTGATGGATTACACCTCAATATGCGCTTGTGGACTGTGACATGCAAATTGGGTTTGCTGATTGTGTTGAAAGTTACAAGTGGGACATAAAACTTTTTTCACATTCTGGACATTACCATGCCAATGCTTTAATATTTTAAAAATTGAAAACCCAAAAAAAACCACCATATGGGGATTTTTTTTCTTTATCAGACAAATAATATTGACCAAGGGGCAACACCTGCAATAAAAACCCGCCCAACACCCCGGTTATCAACACCTACCTTTCCTCGGGCTTGGGGTGAACACTTCCTAACAAAACTGCCCCCTTTGCAAGAAAAAGGCTCGAGGAGGGGTTTTGTCTGTGCACAACAAAAAAAACCCCCAACAACGCAAAGACACCATTTTTTGTGTGGAAAAAAACACCACTGGATGGAACCATGTTTTAAAACTTCCAACTAGAACTACTAGAAACATGTCCAGTGACTTTTATATGTATATACATGATTGAACAATGAAAATAAACAATTTTGATATTGTGAATAACTGTAAATAAGTTGTGTAAACAAAATAGTGATAAGAAAATTTTGTAATGATTGTGAAATACTTAGCGAGTTAATATTTGAAAAAAAGCATTATTTGGTCTCACAAGCCACAAAAGTTATTTGGGGAAAAAAAAAAAAATCAGAAAAAAACTTAAGAAAAAAAAAATTCCGAACCGGGAAATTTCCGATGTTGCCGGGACCAGTTCATTTTTCCAAACAATCCTCCATATTTCGTGAGTATTGTCAAAAAGTAATTTTTACCCATTGATTTAAAAAAAACTATCATTTCAAAAAAATTTTATTTTTTTTTTTTTTTGAAATTGTGGACCCTGAGAACAGTTTCAAGAGTTGGGCCCCAAAGGGTTTTTAAAACACCTATATGAAAAAAAGTACAGAATAAGACAAATAACCAGTGACCAAACAAAAAAATTACTCATCAATCCAACCAGCCTGATAAGGTAAAAAAAAATTTACTATAGAAAAGATTACATAACAACCCTTTGGGGTCGGGGGTTTGCGTTTTTTGAGCAGGGGGTTGGGCCGACTGTACCCCAAAATTTAGGCCTCAATTTAAGCAGAAAACGCCTGGTGGCATACATATGAAAGAATGGGTCTGTGTGGTCAGTGGGGAGTATAAAAAAATCCTGCTTTTTCCCCAATAATGAGTAAAAAAACCTGACAGTTTTTTTTATTAAAACAGCGACTTTGCGTCGATTTTGTTAGTTTTTATTGATGTTTTCCCGTTTTCTTGGTCTCATTTGATAGAATGGAAGATATATTCAGAAATAGAGATGATTTTGATTTTGAAATGACAAGCCCTTTGAAATTGAGTTTAAAGGGAAAATTTGATTTTGACGATGTTAAAAAATAAAAAAACACACCATGCCCAATACAACACTGGGAGTCTTATTTTCTAAAGGCTCTGATTTTTTTATACCTTTTTTACAATGATGCAGTTATATACATAACAGTAAATCTTCTATTTTTTGTGAGAATAAAAATTAAAAATGAAAACAAAAGAAAAGGAACGGGGCCGAGCGGACTAATAACGGGAAAACATTTATTTAGTGAGGAATGTCTGTTGACTTGGCCCCTATTTTGAAATTGGCATCTTTTTGTTTTTGAAATTAAAAAATTTCCATTTTCTGACCATATTTTGGGGAGATGAAATTGGTAAATAGGCGGTTTCATTCCAACGATAACAAATGGAGATCTAGCGAAAAGCTATAATTTTAGGGGACACACATTGGAATTTTTTTTAGGGGCAAAATGGGCAAAATCCATGGAAGGCCCTTTCCCCCTAAGCGAAAACATAACCGTTATTTTACAAATTTCATAATTTTTTTGGGGGATGATCGGAAAAAAATTCTCTATCATTTTAAAAAAAAATTTTTTTTTTTAAAAAAATTTCACCCCGGAAACTTTCCGGGAAAGGCCCGACCCCCTGTCATGTAGGGGGGGAACATAATTGGGGGAAAGGGGGGGAAAGGGGAGGTGAGTAAGGGGTGAGGTTGGGGAGCGGAGGTAAAGGGGGTCACTGGGTGAAAAACACCTCTCGTTACCACCAATACCACCCTCTCCCTAAAATAAAATTAATAAAATAAAGTATAAAATATAACTGGGGCAGTGAATAACTATTCCACTAAAACAGTTTTTTTAAGTCCTTGCAAAAAATATTTGGGGAAAGGAGAAAAAATTTAGTTTAGATAAATGGGGGTTGTACATATAAGCAGGGAGAAGGGAATACAATCAACTGACGAAACAGAATATAACACAATATGTTCAGAGGACAGTTCCCACGGGGAACTCAGTCCACTTTACCAAGGCCCCAAAGCCCTGTCCAACAGAACTCTGCCCAGTGTTCCAAACAGTCTCCTCCAGAGACTCTGCGCCCCCCAGAGTCCCCCTCGCCGCTCTGCAGAATCTCGTGCCCAGGCCTGCACCCCGGCAGCCGCTCTGCTAGAATCTCGTGCCCAGGCCCTGCACACGGGCCCGAGCTCCGCCAAAATTTCCCCGAGCCCCCCACAGGCCACCCCCCAAATCCCCTTCTCTGTTGATTCCTCGGCCTTATAGGTCCCCAAGCATCCCCCAATGAGGAGTACCACGTGCTGCCCTGCCCCAAACCTGCGCTTGTCCAAAAGACAAAAGCCCGTTAATCCGTGGGGGCCCGCAGCAAAAGGCAGGTGTGGCTGCAGGGACCCCCGCACCCTGATTTCCCCAACCCCGGGTTAAAAAGGGGAATAAAAAGACCCGGGAAAACCCTATCTGTTCGGAACTAAAAAAAATTCCGGAAAAAAAAAATCAAATAACAAACCAGATGAACCACTACTCCCCCACACTGAAACAGCAAAGACCAATGCTTTTTCCACCAGGGAAAACCTGGGGGAAAATACCAAGTTCCCAATACTCCACCTAACGATCCTCACTGGCACCTCCCAATCCTACCTAGCCCGACCAATCCAACAGAAGCTCGTATAACACACTAAAAACAAGGCAGGAGATTTAAATAACACCCCCTTTTAACAAAAAACTTCTCAAGTACTGTACCAATTATTTAACCCTTTAACAAATCCATTGAATCCTTCACCTTCCCCTCAATTTCAAAAGTAGGTTACCCCCAAAACATAAAAGGAGATCAAGCAGACCCGAATAACTATAGGAATATCTAACTTACCCCCTTTTCTCTAAAATCTTTGAAAATTAATTCATAGTCGGATCTATTCCACCCCTCCACAACATACCAACCCCTGTCAGTTTGGATTCAGGCCTAATAAAAACACAAATGATGCTATTATACATATGCTAGAACTAATGAACCGCTCTTGAGAAAAAGAAGTCCCACGGGCATCTTCATTGATTTACGTAAAGCTTTTGATACAGTTGACCATGATTTTTCACATAAAATTATCACACTATGGTATAAGAGGCACTCCCTCAACTATCTAAAGTCATACCTTAGCAACAGAAGCCAATATGTGTACACAAATGGAGCTAACTCTACACAACCAATTACAGTTGGTGTCCACAGGGAAGGTCCTTTGGGCCCCCTTCTCTTTCTCATTTACATAAACGACCTACCAAATGCATCTCAACACTCAAACCCATACTACTCAAATACATTTGCAGATGACACCCAAACCTAGTCATACTAGCTAACACTGTAAATGCTGAATTACAGAAAATATTTTACCTGGATGATGACTAACAAACTTACTCTCAATATTGACAAAACCTATTCATTCAGTTTGGGAACATAACTACAAATGTTCCATTAACATAATGATAAATGGATCACCTGTCACAAAACTCACTGAGGGAAAATTCTAGGAATCCACCTTGATAATAGCCTCAAATTTCAGACACATATACGACAAATTTCTAAGAAAATCTCCAAACGAGCATACTATCGAAGATATGATACTACGTTCCACAACCAGCTCTCCTTGCCCTGTATCACTCACTCATTTACCCTATCTCACCTATGGAATCTGTCATGGGCTCAACAACAATAAATCATCTCGACCATTAATAACCCAGCAAAAAGGGGGCAGTCAGAATGATGATAAATTCCCATTCCAGACAGCATACTCCACCAATTTACTAAAGTCAAACTACTCACTGTCAAGACATCCATACTTATTATTGTGCCTACTACATCCGTACATGGAACACTAAACTCAAGTATAAACCCTCCACTCAAACTACTTATCAACCTTAACAGGACACACGACCATAACACAAGACACAGATCACTATTTGATGTTCCCAGGTCCATCTCACACTATGTTAAAAACTCAATGCACATAAAAGGCCCAAAAATTTGGAATTCATTACCTGTGAATACCAAAGAAACCTGGTCTGTACATCAATTTAGACTCTTCTTAAAAACCACCTACTCGCCCAAAACTAAATACAGTGGCCCCCAAAATTCGAACCCCCTGGAACGTTTCAAATTTCATTGTATAAATACTCAATTGTACTTCATATTGTAAATTGTTTACTGTAATTTTACCATCTAATCTGTTATAGCCTAATTAATCTTAAGTTAATTTTAAGTTTGCCCATAATGCTCTGCATACAAGGGGCTTTGGAGTACATCCCACTACCATAATTCCTTGTACAACTATGTATCATGTCTAAATAAAAAAAATATTACGTATTATTATTATTCTGTTATTTATATGCATTTATAATGGAAAAATGCCGTTCTGCTTGTGGCAATGTCCTTTTTGGCAGTAGCCTGGAACCTAACCTGCCGTATAAGTGGGGCCCTACTGTACTGTATATCTCAGTACAGTACATTAATACAAAACCAACAATAAATGGCTGTGAATCACTGAAGGTTTATGAAATGGGTGGGGCTCACAGCAAAATGTGATAAGTACTCAATTGTCAGTCAGATTTTTAAATCTATGAAGAAGTCAGTGAGAGTTATAACTTAGGGGGGCTAGCTATGGTACTAGATAACTTAATTCTGTTGCTGAAAAAAATGAATGATATTTTTCCAACATTTGGTACATAAAAATATCCTGCAGAACAGTTCAAGCAGGATGGTTTGGCTTTCATTCCCTGTAAAATTTTTTGGTTTTCAAAATGCAACCCTAGGTTTGCATTTTGTCTGTTCAGATATGGGCATTAAATAGTCTACCATGCCAGTTAAATTTCAAAGCTCTTTATACTAGTTTTAAAATTAATGCATGCCACTTTTTACAGGTTGGGAGGATGGAAGCTGAAAGGTGAACAATTTGAAGCCATAGCAACTGTAATCTTGAGAGCCCCTGCTTTTCATTCTCGATTACTGGTATAAAAATGATGTCCGCAACTGTATTCCTAGGTCCTTGGCATGGGCAGATGTAGTTCATCAGGCTTTGCAATATTGGGTGATTTTTATTCATGTATCTTGTATGTTTCTTTTTCAGTGGGGTTAAATTTGATATATTGACTTCATGTCACCATATTATCTTACTTGATAGCAAAGTCAGATATACTTTTTCTCTTATATTTTAACTTAATTTCTTTGTAACAAACCATTTTATTTTTATTTGCTTGTGCCTCCATGCAAACTTACATTGTATAGGAAAATATCATCATTTGTCATCACCCAGAGCTACATGATCAGTCATCATAGTGCTTATATCACTCAAACTATGGAAGGTAAATTTTCACTTATGGTGATAGTTGGTTCCCAGCTAGCTTAGCCCTGTGCTTGTTTTATTCTGAAGCATTATTTCCAGTATTTCATTTATTACTTTTACTCTCTTCTTTCAGATTTGAAGAACTCCACATGAATCACAATTCTCACTGTCAGTGTCCTTAGATGTTAACAGTACCTGGATAATTTTATGGAGAGTCAGTGAATAATGTCTCCATGTCATGGTGTACAAAGACAATTGTTGTATTTTCACACCTCTATGCAGACCATTCACTCTTGTATAGGCCTAAATTTGCCACTCGTAGCAAATTTGAAGCCACTATGATTTATACCTACTGGTACAGTAGTCCCCATGTCTGTGGGCGATACTTTCCAAGACCTACTGTGGATACCAAACCGTGATAGTAGTGAATCCCTTTTCAAGTCATTTTCATTTACATACTTAAAATAATTTAATTGATAATTAGGCACAATAAGTTGAAATTGCATTTTTCACTGATGGGAGGTACTTCATGACTTCTCTTTGAAGAACTGCCATCATCACTACTTTTTGCTTTGGTGTCATTATTAAGCAGAATTATATATTTTTGGTTAGGCCTCATTTAGATTATGCTGCACAGTTCTTCCCCAAAATTACAGAATGGATATAAATGCACGGGAAAAACGAAAAGGAGGATGACAAAGTTGATCCCATGTTCAGAAATTTCCCCTATGAAAGATGACGGGGGGCCCTGAATCTGCACTTTTAAAAAGGCATAGAATTAGGGGGATATGATTGGGTGTATAAAGGGAAAAACGGGAAAAAAAAAAGGGGGATGAAATAGTGCTGAAAATATCCAGAAGACAGGACTCGCAGCAATGGCTTCAAGTTGGCGTTCAGATTCAGGAAGGATATGGGAAAAGCACGGGTTTTTTGTAATAGATTTGGGGAAAACCTAGTAGCATGATGTAAATTTTATTTTTAAAGTAGGTTAGATAAATCATGGGTGGGTGTGGATTGGTTTTGGACCTATATTTGTACTACCAGGTCAGTACCCACAAATTTCCCAAAATGGGAAGACCAGACCAGGTGGTCCTGCCCGGGGGGTCGGCGAATAATTATATGAGGGGGTGGGTTGGGTGTGACTATTTGGCTACTAGGTAATCAGTCCCCTTTCCCCTAAGTGAATGAACCTGACCTGGCTGGGTGGGGCATTGGCAGCAGTTGGAGACTTGGACCCCCGGGGCCCTGGCCTTCTGCAGTGTTTCCCTTTTATGTTCTTAAGGCTTATTTTCAGGCCATTTCCCGGCTGAAACTGTGGAAGCTGAATCTGGGATACGGGGTTCAATGTACATAAAATCATTGCTGTGATGTACTATAAAGGCAAAAACCTTAGTGGTTAATAAGGCAACAGTGTGATGCATAAAAAATGGGACGATTCGGGGGCTAAAAGATGTTGTGTGTTGCGCCCAAAATAGTAAAGATTGGGAAAAGGGTTAAATTGTTGATTGAGGACATCAATACAGTAGTGAAGGAGGGTTTGTAAACTACTGTTGAAACCATTAGTGTTGCAGTAGTACATTATTGCTAGTAAAATTTTGGACATTTAAAAGGAGTCCCCGCATTTCAGGTCACCAGGGAGGGTAGGTTATCTTCCTCATTTTTGACCAACTTCAAGGAGGGGTATACACCAGGTCAATCTAATGCTTGAAGGGTTTTTCCCTTTAGGGAGGATAAGTTCTTATTCCTCTTGGGTCATGCCAAATCTCTTCTGGTTTGGGGGGCTGACGACAAGTTGATTCTATTCTTTGCAAAAGTCTCGGGCAAAAAGGGAACTATAAAATGAAGCTGTGCTTCTTGATTGCCCGTTATCCAACTTAATTTCTGTTGTTCCAGACAATATTTGATTTGTTTCTTTAATCATATGGTACATATGTCTGACTAAGCACCTTTGTCCTTGGAAACTTTTTAAATTTTTCATCCGGCACCTTTAGCTACAACAATCACTAATTACATATATATATATATATATATATATATATATATATATATATATATATATATATATATATATATATATATATATATTTATATATATCAAATATACCTTTTATATAATTTATTTTTTTAAATATTTTATAATGTATTTTAGGGGTCTAAATCATATATCTATTTTATATTATTTTTAAGTATATAAATTACTTATATATATTAATATATGAATAATTCTAATAAAAATATATATAATATAGTACTATGTATATATATATTTTTTTTTTTTTTTTTTTTTTTTTTTTTTTTTTTTTTTTTTTTTTTTTTTTTCATGGACAAGATTGTTTTTCATTTTTCTCTTGTTCCTGACTTTATAATTTTCACCCTGTCACTGCTTATGTTTCGACTTTTCATTTTGTTTCACTACAGAATACCTTTCTTTAGCTTATGCATCACATGCAGTTCTGTGCTAGTTCTTCATACATCCCTCTTTCCACACACCTATATTTTACTTGGTCTTGGCTTCCCGTGGAGGTCAAGTAAGCCCTGTTATTTGGAAGAGGATAAGGATAACTCCTGGTTCTAATGTCTGCATTATGGTAAGGATTGCAGATCTTTGCACCACCAAGTGGTGGCAAAGAGGTCACAGCATCCCAAACAAAATCTGTAAAAATAATCTATCAGTAATGTTGAAAAAAAATAAATTTCACAGCAGTATATGTTTTGTATTTTTTCCACAGCTGTGATCCAAGGTGTTCTGGTCTTGCTGCTGCCTTTGGAGCTGCTAGTAAGCCTTTATATGCATTACCTCACTATTGCTGTCCTGGCTGCTGCAGACACTTTCTCCAATTATTATATTGAAGGTGAAAAGCTCCTGAATCAGTGGCCAGACTATGGTACTGTCAGCTTTCAGGTATTGTGTTAATTTATAGTTTTCTTGATTATGTAGATACAGGCACTCCTCATTTATGAATGAGTTCCGTTCCTACAAATAGGTCTTCAAGGAAATTGGTCGATAAACAAGGAGAGTCATCATCGGAGTTATCAGTATGGTTATCAGGAGCTGTAGAGGGCCCGGGTAAGGTAGATGACGGTGAGGAAGTGGAAGGACTTGTAGGGGTCTGGAGTGTAGCATTCAAGAAGAATCCCATTAGTGGGGTCTGCTTTGTAATTTTCTTTTCTTCATAAATTTCACAATAGCATCATAAAAGTTCATTCAGGTGCCGTTCCACTTATGTGAAACGTTCAACATTTGGGTCCATACCTTCTTGTTCTAATATAGCTGCATTCACTTTCCAGAACACACCAGCTAACTCCTTTACAGTGAACTTCTTTTCTACGTCTTCCATTCTTTCCTCGTCCGCTTCCAACTCTATTAAATCTTCGTTAGTTAGCTCTCCCTCGACATATTTTACCAATTCTTCAATATCTTCCACTTCAGCATCTAAATTAAGCATGTTAGCAAGTTTCTACAACCAAAGTTCTCATGCAGTGTACAATACCAACTTGTCGGAGAGCTGGTCGTAAGTCGCGTGGTTGTTAAACAGGTAGGTTAAGTGAGGAGTGTCTGTATTTAAAAAGAGTTCTCTTGTAATCCAAAGAACTTTTTTGAAATGTGTTATATTTCCCTTTCATCTACAGAGGTACAGTGGACCCCTGGTTTTCGTAATTTATTTGTTCCAGAATGCTGTTCAAGTGCCATTACAAACAAATTTATTCCCATAAGGAATAATGTAAATTAGACTAGTCCTTTAGACCCCCAAAATACACTTACAAAAGCACTTACAAAAATACACTTACATAATTGTTCGAGTTTGGAGCATAACGAACACCGGGGTCCACTGTATAAGTTTAGGTTGACTTTAATCTGTTAAGAATCTCAGCATAATCTATCTTTACACCCCGGGAGCCCAAGTCTCAGGGGTCACCAGCCCCAGCCCAGACCGGCGGGTTGTGTTGTGGCTATGGCAGGGGCCCAGGTGGAACATAATTGATGTACTGAAAAATGCCATAAATTTTGAAAGGCTGGGGGCAATACAAAAAAATGTGCCACTGGGGATGGTGCTGGCAGTACGGGCCCCGAAAAAGGTCGGAAAAAATTAGTCATTCTTTACAATTTTGGTCACTGAATCTGAAATGCTACTTAAAATTTCAAATTAGCTCTATTTATAAATGTTGGACTTGAGCCCTTTTGGTTTTGGAGGGGGGAGGTTGAAAACTTAAGGGGGAAAAAACAAATTAATCAACGTGTTTTGGATGACCCCCCTATCCGGGGAATCGTTAAAAACCCAGCGGATACAAAACCGTGGTGTAAAACCTTTAAAAATCCAAAATAGGGGTTCCAATATACATCTAGAAAATAAAATATTTCATTCGTTGTGGCTAGTGGTGGGCGGAGGAGTTTGTTTGGGGACAGGACAAAATGTTTTTAAATAACCTTTAACACTATGGCTTTTTATCTTTCACAATTCATCTAATATGCAAAAAAAATATTAAAAAATTACACGACAAACTCTAGAATGAAAAAATGTCATTACGAATTCAAGGGGGTGTTTTTTTTGGGGGTTTTAAGGGTAAAGAAACCTTCAAGTGGTGGTGAAGGCAGCAGCAGATGGGTTTGTTGTTGTCCCCCTTTCCCTTTTAAAAAAAAAATGGAGGAGTTAATTTCGTGTCATCTTTTTCATTGAATCCTTTAAATTCTTTACACTGTTAATGCTACTTTTTTTCGCTGGCTGGCGCTATACCTTTTCCCCTCTGTTTATATTACATATCGTACAATCCTGAAGAAGGAATTCTCCCCCCCCACCCTTTCCAAAGGGCTGGCACCCCTAATTTCTTTGACCCCATGGTGGAAATTTTTCCGCACAATCAAAAAACAACCCAAAATGTTAAAAAGATTATTTGGAGTGTTTTGAGGGGGAAGCAATGAAAGGCCAGGCTTTTTTGATTTTTATAAAGTGTCAGTAACAGGCTGGTGTCTGTGGCCATAGGGGGTCATGCGGGGAGGGGAATGAGGGTTTGTCTGGTTTGTCTGGGCCCAAGTGGGGAGAGGCAGGGGGGAGGCAGACCCCGTGGGTATGCCCCAAGGCTTCCCTCGGCAAACTTGGGAACTGCATCCGAAAATGTCAGCTGGCAGATAGCATGGCTGTCTATGCCAGCAAAGGGTGCCCCCATCGCTGGGCCCCCGCACCCATGGGCGCCCCAATGAACGAAAAAAAAAATCGGTTCCGCTCGCAAAAAAGGTCACAGAACAGGAAAAAAAACATATATACATAAACATATGGACATAAAAAAAAACTTCCTCCAGGGGGAAGGAAAAAAAAGGTGTGCTTTGATCTAAGGCGTGGTCGATGCAACTCCGCCGCCTGCTGGGGGTGTGGGTGAGTCATGACAGGGACGATGGCGCTCGGAGGTCGTAACAGCATACACCATACTGCAGTGGTGGGCTGGCAGAAAAAGTGACATCATCTTTGTGCAGGCTCTCCTGAAGTTAATGAGGCTGACAGCGCCTGCCACAGGAAACTGCGGGGGGTGACATCCGGCAGTAGAATTACAGCAGAGGGCAGTGACGTAGACCATCATCTGCAAAACTGGACGCGGTCTAGATGAAGTGGAAGGTCCCATGGGGAATCGTGGGGGGGTGCGATTCAAAAAAGGGTTTTGGCGGCTAACAATAAGAGCTTTTGACAGGGGCTCGTAACTGACGCCTGGACTTGCCCTGTCACTGTCAACTCGCGGGGGGCGGGTCACACCGGGTGACAAAGTAAACCAGGTGCTACATAGGACACACGGAAACCCCAACGCACATGTGGTACAACATTTACTAGCAAATACCTTTCTGTATAAAATCGTCACTAAAAAAATTTTGAACTAGAATACTGACTGGAGGAATAATTAATGAAACTCGACTTGTATCTTCTCTAAAACTTCTAAAAAAATGAAAAAAAATGATCACTTAAAACCCCAAACCATGAGGCATCATGTGGGAAAGTCGGGGGGCTATGGATGTCATGGGGGGACATCCGGGGGGCAGGACATCGTGGGGGCGTTCGCAGGCACTCTGGCGTCAGCAGCATGATGGTAGTGGATCAGGCGCCGGGGGGACCAGGGGTTCCGGCGGGGCCCCCCGTGCTTGTGATCCCGGGCTTGTAGATCCGTGGCTTGTAGCCGGGTTGAACCCCTGGCTTGTAGATCCCGTGGCTTGTAGATCCCCGTGGCAGATCCCGTGGCTTTAGCCCCAGGGCTTGTAAATCCCGTGGCTTGTAATCCCCGTGGCTTGTGATCCCCGTGGCTTGTAACCCGTGGCTTGTGATCCCGTGGCTTTACCACTGGCTTGGAAATCCCCGTGGCTTGCTGTCCCGTGGCTTTTTCCAACCTGGCTTTGATCCACCTGGCTTGCTGATCCACCTGGCTTGCTGATCCACCTGGCGAGATCCACCTGGCTTGTAGACCCCACCTGGCTTGTAGATCCACCTGGCTTGCTGGTCCACGTGGCTTGTAGATCCCGTGGCTTGCTGGCCCACGTGGCTTGTAGATCACCCACGTGGCTTGCTGGTCCCCGTGGCTTGTAATCACCCCGTGGCTTGCTGGTCCACGTGGCTGAGATCCCCCGTGGCTTGCTGGTCCCCGTGGCGAGATCACCAGTGGCTTGCTGATCCACGTGGCTTCTGATCCACGTGGCTTGGTGGCCTCGGACACTTGAATAAAAGCTCTGGCAAAATTCACAAGAAATTCACAGAAAACATCACAAAGGAGTGAGACAGTGAGTGGAGTGTGTGGCGTACACTAGGGCGACTTTGTTTGGTGGGGCGGCCACGCGCCTACCTCCCTCACCCACAACCATGAGGAGACATGCTCACACTGGGGAAAACACCACAAACTCACCTCTGAAGTGCTGAAATAGTTGTGCTGAGTTGAACAACAACAGCAGAACATGCTGGCAAGGCTGAGCATGTGACTGAGAAACAGCATGGGACGCTGTGCGTAGTCAGTGACCTCATTTCTCGGAGGGAAATTTAACAAATTTCGGCCAGATCCTGCTCATACCTGTGTCTGGATGCTGAGATTTGCAGACACATCAGGATAACTCGTTGAAGATGGATGCTTCTTGTGTAGGCTGATGAAGTAAAACAACTTCAGTCCTCTTCCTCCCTCGCGGGCAAACACAACTGCTGCGAGACCGCTTTTCCCTTTATAACGAAGTGTTTTGGCGTTGTGGAGCGGGTATGCAATGATTTCGGAGGCTTCTTACTTTATTTGTATAAAGTTGCAGTCGGCTGCATGTCTGTGGCCATGGCAATGGGCCATGCGCCTTGTGAAGAGGAGAGGAGTAGGCCTGTTGTCTGGGCGCCAAGTGAGAGAAGGCAGGGGTGAGCATCGCGTGGGTACCTACAGACTTGCCCTCTGGCGGAAACTATGGGAACTAGCATGTCAGAAATATGAACTCAGCTGGCAGACAGCATGGCTGTCTATGCAGACAACAAGGCTGTCTACAAATGAACTGATGAATGGATGAACCGCAAGTATTCCTTACTCAACGGGGGTGAGTTCGGGGGTGGTTCGTGGGGTGGTTCGTGGGGAGTTCGTAGGTGAGTTCGGAGGGTGAGTTCGTGAGGGGGATTCGTGAGGGTGAGTTGTGGGGGTGGGCTGAGGGGGAGTTCGTGAGGGTGAGTTCGTGAGGGGGAGTTGTGAGGGTGAGTTCGTGGGGTGGTTGTGGGGTGATTCGTGAGGGTGAGTTCGTGAGGGTGAGTTCGTGAGGGTGAGTTCGGGGGTGAGTTCGTGAGGGGGGTGGGATTCGTGAGGGTGAGTTCGGGGGTGAGTTCGTGAGGGGGGTTGGGGTGAGTTGGGGGGGGGGGGGTGAGTTCGTGAGGG